>JASEVX010000006.1:47558910-47759821 GCA_031761405.1 Serripes groenlandicus
ACTTAAAAGAATTGTCTCATATAGACTATTATTTTGAGTACCCACAACATAGGGTTATAAGGACAAATAAGGATGTTGGGACATGCAAAAAGCCCCCTGAGCTAGAGCTCTGCATGTGATTGTTCAATCATTATATGTGACCGAATCGTCTTTCCATGTGATGGAGTCAACATAACGTGTGGTAGTTTCACCTTGATAAGTGACACGTGTGTTTGTACATGTGATGACACCTATAATACATGCGACAGTTTCATCATTATATGTGACAGAAATGTATCGTAATGTTATGTGTCACACAACTCACATATATAATATTTTTAAGGAATATAGCTATTTAATGAGTGTGTCATTACATGTGACCAAATGTGCATTGCGTGTGACTGTCCGAAACCTTTCCTTTGGAACTTTAATGAATAGGTTAGCGGCAACTGTAAAAACATTGTTTGAATCGTTATGATTGCAGTGTTTAATTGAGAAACTTCATAACAAAGGTTGAGTTACATGTAGATAATATGTCATCGCTTAGTGACGGGCAACTAAATGACCCGCTGGTTCCACATTTGTTTGTGACGCACGAGCGCTGTGTGCCTAAATCTGAGATGATTTCCAAGCGGGGATTAAGTTTCATTTCAGTCAGCGATAAAATCTAATCGACTGTCGAACGGTCACAGCCAGCCGCCCTAAACGACTTGCTTAACCGTCTAATGGATATAACTTTCCTATCGTCTGCTTTGGCAACAGCTGTGTAGAACGGGGGACAGTCAAACCCATCTTTCTCTGCGTTCCTCTCTTCTCTCGCACCGATCCTCTCTCCTCTCCTCTTCCCTCACTCTCTCCTCTCTCTCTCTCTCTCTCTCTCTCTATCTCTCTCTCTCTCTCTTCCTCTCTCTCTCTCTCTCTCTCTCTCTATCTCTGTCTGTCTCTCTCTCCCTATCTATGTCTCTGTCTCTGTCTGTCTCTATATCTCTCTCTCTGTCTATCTGCCTGTCTCTCTCTGCATGTGTGTGTGTGTCGTGTGTGTGTGTTCTCTCGGTCTCTCTCTCTGTCAATCTTTCCCCCCCCTCTCTCTCTCTCTCTCTTTCTCTCTCTATCTCTCTCTCTCTCTTTCTCTATCTCTCTCTGTCTCTCTCTCTGTCAATCTGTCTCCCCCTCTCCCTCTCTGTATCTCTCTCTGTCAATCTGTCTCCTCTCTCTCTCTCTCTCTCTCTCTCTCTCTCTCTCTCTCTCTCTCTCTCTCTCTCTCTCTCTCTCTCTCTCTCTCACTCTCTCTCTCTCTCTCTTCTCTCTCTCTCTCTCTCTCTCTCTCTCCTCTCTCTCCTCTCTCTCTCTCTCTCCTCTCTCTCTCTCTCTCTCTCTTCCTCTCCTCTCTCTCTCTCTCTCTTTTCCCCCCCCCTCTCTCGTCATATCTCTGTTACTTATTTAATGTGGATAACATATTTGTAAAAGCATATATCGTTAGACGGCGAGACATATTGCACCATACATGTACGTCTATAAACAGAACAGTACGAAGACAGCTTGAGGTGGAAACTTCCCTATCTCGCTCATATAATTGAAAATTTAAACGAGACTTACCTTGGTTAAGTCGATGTTTGAATGAAATTCTATGAGTCATAGACTCACTGAGGGCACAAATGTGCATACTCATACTTGAGATCCGGTTTCAGGAAATCTTTCCTTGCTAAGTTGATTTGCCTGTTAGTGTGACCCAGCAACGCCAACACATTATTGCATCCATCTATCATGGAGTAATCAAATCGCAATCCTTTTCTATGGAGGCCATATTATTGACAGTTTTTGTCAGAATTGTTGCTGCTTTGATGACCGACAATTGATTGTTTTGTAGTTTTTTATCATTTAATCTTGAATTGTGTGAAACAGCATCCCAAATCAATCGGTTGGTCTTAACCACAGACAATCCCTCACAATTTTCAGGCCTCAGCTTATTCTCATGCCTTAACCAACTCTTTCATATCTGTCCTCGTCAATCCTTTATGGAACAACTCATTCACATTTTCCGCTAAAGTAGTGTCGACCTCTGTGTCCACATGTTCCATTGACCGGAACTTTTTCGTCATTGAATCAAATCTACTCATTTCATCCCCAGGGGGGGGGGGGGGGGGGGGGGGGGGACGTTTCGCGGCCGAAAGCCTGCACTCTTGCTCGATTCCACGAGTCTCAGTTATTTCACCTTCTTCGTAACAAGGATCGTAAGAATCCAAATTGGTAACCATAATCGTCGTACGACGCATTTTCCATTTGTCCCATTCTCGAATTCAACGAATCAACCTTTTCACCTTGCTTAATGATCGAGTCCCTGCATCGTTTTCAGAATAGAAAGAATTTCAGGTTCTGAACTAGACGAGTTTGAAGCACTGGCCGTAGCCGTTGCTTTTACAGGCTTCTTAGACGCCTTATTGTCAAGGTTTTTGAGGTTTTTTTTCCCCGATTTTGTCTTTATGTTTATTATCGGGCCATTTTGTGCGGCAAAAAACTCCACGTTTGATTACAACACCAATCCGTCCGACAGACGATTCAAACCCACAAATCCGAAAGAAATGTATAGCAATCTAACCCAAGAACATACTCCCAACAGGAGTATACACAATTTTTTTCAAAAATGCCGCATAAAAAATAAGATAATCCAAATAATTCCACTGAATATTTTTTTTCCACGTTTGAAACGTCGCGCAAACTACGAGCACAATGAACTGCGCATGCGTGACACTATCTCATTTCAGAGCGAAAGGGAGTATGACGAAATAGAATTATAATAGGGCTATCTGAATGTGTCCTCTAGTACTTAATGATCTTAACCCTTTACAACATAATATAAATCTACAGCCAAACAGACGAGTTTGAAAACTTCTAGGCAAAAATTTGAAAACATATTTGAATAGAAGCATAATTATTGAAATGAGTTAAGAAAATGTGGCAAAAGGTGAAAATTCTCACTATGAGAAATTACTCTAATGCCACAATATTTTCAAAAATCGCTACACATCCATCAAAATGCGTCTGAGTGTGGGAAACTGTTAAAGTGGACATGCAGCCGTTTCAACAAAGTCGTAGATAGTGCACGAATTAGACATTTAACATACAAGGTTTCATCATTGAACAATAATATATACTCTTTGATTTTGCTTTTATGAGGCTTTAAACTTACCGCAGCCGCGAGACAAGATCGATTTTTATTTTGTCACGTGGCATTTCGGGTATGACGTCATGCCAGACTAACATTCTCGCAGTTCCATATAGTTTTACGTTGACAACAGAGCGTAGGAAGGAAGCGTGAATTGTTTAATTATAGTGTTAATTAATGTAAACTGGGTAAATGCGTAGCGGCATTTGTGACAATACGCCAGGCTCGGGATCGGAATGTTCTTGTTCCCAACAGTGAACTGAACCTGGTTTAAGTAAGAAATGTGTGCCGGAATGTAAACAGAAATAAATCGACCAGAGAACCTTTTAAATTGTGGACTAACACTAAATATAGTACACTTTGTGAAATCAGAGACATATAAACACATTTGGGGAAATTCATTTTGACGAAAATTGTTTCAAAATCAGTCCAACATTTGCTGAAAAGCTTGGGTATAATTCTGGAAAGCTCCGACTGGAACCTTATGCAGTACCAATCATTATTCAAAGACCTGAAGATTTTTTATATTTTGCTTTTTCCATTATGTTTTCAACCCCTGTTTGAAATTGCATAAAAAAAAATGTTTATCGTGATGTTACAAAGTTATGTCAGATCTGGCAACTTCTGGGAATAGTCAGTGTAAATGAGGAACTCCTCACATGTCTTTTGTCAAAATTATTTTGTTTATTTGTCCAAGATCCTTAGTATTTCGCTTATTTTGGTAATCACACTAAAACTTAGTTAGGTATTTTCTGTCTCGCTATATTCATCCCCACTTCCGTCTCCCTCACTCTCTCAAGACACATACACCCATACACAAAAGTTATTACAAAAATCAATCTGTTCATCAACACATCTGCAGTAGACGACTTTGAAACTATTTAGAATACAAATTGGAATATCTCTGTAAATAAAATATAATTGATGCAAGAAGTTGAAAACATTGTGAAAAACGTGGAATTGCCCATGAGAAATTTATATTGTCATAGTGTTTTAAAACGTCGTCTGCTGCAGAGGCGTCAGACAGCTTCTGTATGTGGGAATGTGTTAACAGTCAGAGTAATGACGAAAGTGTTTTTTTTTAGTATTATTATCCTAAATGTGAAGACTACTTTGAAAGCTCGCCATCACATAGGGAAATAGTTCTAGCTTTTCATAAGTAATCTAGCCAGCCAATGCTCCATTACAGACAAAGTGCGTGTGAGACCAGGGTCTATCTTTCTTGATTAATAAACCTTGATGAGATTAAGCCTGAGCACATGCTCTCTTGACATAACATATCCTGACTTGGCTACTAATCAATAAACCGAACCTTCCATTGTAAACATTGTCATTTCTGAATGGTGGTGGTGGTTCGAATCAGTGTGTTCATATACTCCGCCTTATCCTAATCTTTGATTGATTGATTCTTTGGTGTGTTTACGCCGCTTTTAACACTGGTACTTTTTCACTTATAGCATGGCTTTTCCTTGGTAAGTTACCATAACTTCTGGTTCATTTATACTGACACCAGCTAGTCAGTCGTAATGCTAACCCCGTATCCCTGGGCGCCAAGGAGGACAGCCAGTACTAGTCTTTAATATGACCCGGTCAGGGATCGAACCCACGGTCTCCTGCATCCGAGGTGGTTCAAAATATGTTAACATAATGATCTGGATCTGCACTCTTCTCAAACGAGTATATGTGCATTTTCCCCAATGACGGGCTCAAATGAGAAATTGGAGATGAAAAACGCGGCCAGTCCTGGGCTCGATCAAGGAACCTCTAGCTCTCAAGACGAGTACACATGTAAAGTGTATAGCCTACACGTTCGTATCACGACACACAAGGCTAAAGCAGTAACGCCGTCAACAGTATTCATTAGGAATAAATTTATTTCTTCTTTATCGGAGCCTTTTTATATGAAATAATTTATACAGTACCTATTGCAGTGATTTATGATTTAAGCAATGCCACACGAAAATAATTACGATAACTAGTTGAACACTCCTGGGAAAAAAACAATTAACAGTTGGACACTCATTCTTTAAAGCGAAGCGAGATAAGTACCGCCTTGATACAGGACAGACATGATTCAATCCAGCGTGTTCAGAAGCTTAACGATATAATCTTTATTTCCTCCAATATATGAAGATCATACAAAGATGAACACCATGATAAACAAACAAAAAGTAAACAAAAAAAACGTCTTTTGGTATAATCTGGCGATATTCATCCTATTACAGGCCCTACTGCGTGTGAATCGTCTGCTCTTTCATTTTGTTCATGTGAGTATTCATACTAACTACCCAGGCTATTCATACTAACAGGGACACTATATAAGACTATTATTGTAATATAGTGTCCCTGGCCTTGGTTATTTTTTATTTGTTTTATTTCCCACATATATTTGGAGATTTCTTTACATACAAATAAATACAAGTTATGAATATAACAATTTAACAAGTCAATGAAAAGACATAATGTTTTCATCCATGTTATCATTCTTCATTCACCCACACCCTCATACGCCCAAACACCCATTCACGAATTCACGAATTCACACATATCATATTATTTTGTTCAAGATGTTGCCATTGAGCCCTGTTTTACTTGATTATAGTTTGTGTTGGACTTCTTGGTTATAAGAGTAAACATTTGATCGGATATTTTATATGTATCATTACGATTATGTATTCATAATTTTAACACGATCATCACAAAGTAAAATATATTCCCTAAGCGTGGTGCTGAGAACGACCAAAGTGTCATTTAATTAACCCTAAACAGCAGAGCGATTCGGCGATCCCTTTTCCTTGCAAATATGTCGACGACATGTTCGGTAACTCGCATGTAAACATGACTCGCGGTAAAATATACATCAAACCAAGGCCTGACATTCGCTAATATCGATATCAATATCGATATCAATATCGCTTTGTTATACTTCCGGTAGAACCTTTGAAAAAACCAACCCGTTTTCTACAGGCCTAGTAGCCAATCAAAAATTGAGTTGTATGGTGCTGCGTAAATACGTTTTAACTCGACGCATAGTTGAAAAAGAGTGACAAGCCGTTGCCGTGGCTACTTGCATACACAAGAGAATCATGAGACAAAATCCACTTCTGTATATATATATTTATGTTTTTCAATGACTATTAATTTATACGTCAAAATAAACTTTCTGTTCTGTTCTGTTTGTGGGAAAGGGATACAAACCATTGGTGGTGATAGCAGTTGTAGGAATTCAGAGTGTAAGGGTTAAACGGATGCGAAAGGAGGAGCCTCTCTCCTGTCGAAATACGGAGTCATTGTATCCAATAGAAAGGCATGAGTATATATGGATTTCTCGGCGTTACTTGTTGTCTCAATTTATTCATTTACACTTGGTCGGCCACAGTTAGCAGTCGACGTTTTGAATCGATATTCTTTCGCTTTATTTTTTGGGATAAAGGATAGTTTGTAATAAGAGGTACGTTTTATTGATTTTAGTTAATTTCTGTTGTCTATTTATAATTGACAGATAGTTGCATTTCGGTATGTAAGTTGTTCACATAATTCTGAATGGAGAACTTAAAATTGATATGAGGTTAGATTGCGTTTGTAACCGTTCCAAATTAGCAAACAGTACACTACTTCCGGACAATCTCGTTAACCTTAATGTCACATGCGTATCTGGGAGTAATTTGTGATGAACATATGAACTGTTCAGCACATTGTGATGCGATTTCAAAAGAGCAGTGAAACATTTTGGTGCATTCATCTCTAAATTTTACAGTATGAAAGAGTCTGGGTTTAAATTTTACGAAAACCTTTATAATACGTGTTTCTTTCCAATCCTCGAATACA
This sequence comes from Serripes groenlandicus, assembly GCA_031761405.1. NCBI lineage: Eukaryota > Metazoa > Mollusca > Bivalvia > Cardiida > Cardiidae > Serripes > Serripes groenlandicus. Next base: position 47,565,881 of record JASEVX010000006.1, read on the forward strand.
CGAGAATAGACTAAGTCCAACATAGGAGTACGCGGTATTATATGTGTTCATGGATTGGCACCTATAACAGCAATTACTGGAGATACTGTTAGACTACCTAGCATATTTAGATAATGGTTAAATATAATTCAATCGGGCAGTCAGTTTTGAAATTTTGGTATTAATTTCTAACAGAAAGTGCGTAAATCATTGTTGCGAAAGAACTATATAAGACACACACCAACGATTGCATTTAAGCGCGTGACTATTAAGTCTCAAGCTATATTTGTACGACATGTAAGAAGCATACCAACTGCATAAGCGATTATGTTCTGTGTACTTGAATTGACTATTGTGTTTATCTGTTGGATCACTGTGTGTATATATCAATTTACCGAACAGTGACATATAGGCCCATGCGGCAGATGGATATTTCATATTTCTTTTTGTAACATGTATGTTTTGTTAAATACATGTATCTTTAATAAAATATGTATTTACTTACTTTGACGTTACGTTACGTCAAAAGGTCAGGCAAACTCGAAAATCTCCACATGCTTAGCTATGTGTTTGCCATTATTTGGAAGATTACGTTGTGTCTCCACGTAGTAAAGACAGTGACAGGATTATAGGGATCCAAATGCAGACGTCACGTCAGTATTAAGTCTTAACAGTTGGAATTTTTGCTCGATTTGATTAGTATGTACTCCCAGTTAGGAAAAGTCATCTTGATGGGGGATTTTAACGCTTATTTAAATGGTAAAACTGTTATGAAGCAAATTGATGGATTGCGAGCTCACTCAGATAATATTACCACTTCATCCATTTGTATTAGAGCAGAGGCTAGTTATGTGTATTATGACAATCGCTAATTGATCACGTATTTTTCGCCTCGGACTTGACAAGTTCTGTATTATAATATTTTAGATGATGACTATTTGAACGTCTCGTCCCATCGTCCTATAGTTTTTGCCATAGAAATTTCGAATTTCGATTGTGTTAGACCTGATGTAGATATTTCAGTTAATTGGAAAAGGATTACCGAAGATCAGAGTAAATCCGACGAGATTAGTCTTCACTGTTGTCTAAAAAACAGTATAGATCAGTTACCTGTTGCTGATGTACACTCCTTTATAGACGGTCTATATCACTGCATTGTGTCGGATATCATTCAGTCGTCTGATGCATATTTATCGCATACGTCCTATCGTCCCTACCGTATTGGTCTTCCAGTCTCAGACAGCACCATGAATATATCAGTTGTAATGCCTGGTTTAAATTTGCCACGATTTTCCGTTCGATTTTTCAGGCATCGCAGGTGGCTACGGCGTTTGTGTTTACATTGTATACGATTATCGTGCCATTTTTGTATGAATTATTGAGGGACTTATTGGGACAAATCCGTACGGAGGCTGCACGGAGATTGCACGGAAATCGTGTAATTTCAGTGCAGTCATCGCACAGTCTCCGCAAGATTTCAGCTGTAACCTACGGTACGCAGCTCTGAGCCTTTGGGTGGTAGCATTTTAGTCAATAGTTAGACGAATAATGAAATATTGAGGGAGATGGCCAATATATTTACCCATCTGAAAAATACTTTGCCAATCTGAAGGTCGCCGTACGGCCGCCATGGTTTTGCCGCGGGATGACTGCGCGATATCCGTGCAATTTCACGGGTACTGCACGGGCACTGTGCGGCAACCTTGCGATAACTGTGCGAGGGCCGTACGAATATCCATTGAATCCACAATCTCCGTAAGATTTATTTTGGCAACAAGTTGACCGAAAATCGTGCGATTGCTGCAAGGTCATCGCGCGGCCTCCGAAAGATGCCCGTCCGGGGATCGTGCAATGCAAGTACGATATGACTGCGGGCTACGGGCTAACGATTTTTAAAAATGTGTTTAACTTTTTTTTATACAAAATTGTACAGGCTGCGGAGCTCGTGACTCCGAACGATAATCGTACTGCTGTGGCCACCTCCGCACGGAGGTCTCACGGAAATAGAGATACGGGCAGTTTACGGGCTCCGTAGAAACATCGCAGGTCAAATGTAAATGGGGCATAAACGCAGGGCTTGGGTTGAGGCTGGTATACCAAGGGGTGGTGATTATACTTCATTTAGAGATTATAAAGCAGCATAATGTTCCTTTCGAAAATTGCATAGAAATAAATACTCTAATTATCTACAGCAAATAAACACTGATATTGACCGAGACGGCATCTGATGTAGACAGTCCGTTGTTTTGGAGACTATTTAATTTTAAAAATAAAACATTGCAGAATAATGTCTCCAATGAGGTCAAATTTAACATGTTGTTGTTCGGGACCCTGAAAATATCTGCCATGAATGGGGTCGTCATTTTGCATCCCTTTACTCGGACACTGATTATGAACGATGACAGTGGTCTGAAAGAAGAGATCATAGCAGATGAGGACCATATCTGTCAAGAATTTCTTTTAATCGCATTAGCATCGTTGACAACAGGAAAAATGTGCGGAAATGATCGTGTCTGTAATGAACACCTCAATCATAGCTTAAGCATATAACATGTTTGTATGATTTGATGTATAGCTACAGTTATGTTACCACTGATCTTAAAACGGGGGTGATTTTAACTTTGTATAAAGGCGGTGGTTCTAATAGTTACAGGGCTATAACCCTTTCCTCGTCTATTTTAAAGCTGTAAGAAAAGGTTTACGTCGTTTGCAGACGACAATTTATAAACCGTTACACTTACTTCATGGCGGAGGGGGATTCAACTAGGTATGGGCAGTCTTGTGACATTATTTGTTTTAAAGGAGAGTGTAAGTTACTGTGAGGCAAACGGTAGTAAATTGTTTGCCTGCTTTTTAGATGCCCGTCAAGCGTTTGACCGTGTGTGGCATGATGGTCTTTACTATATATAAATTACATTAACTAGGTATTATATGTTCTCATCTGTTGAAATATGTTGTTTCTATGCATACAGGTATGTACAGCTGTGTTATGTGCAACGGATTTCACTCTGAATGGTTCCCGATTTTACAAGGTACCCGGTAGGGTGGGTTCAAGTTGAAGGGTCTAGTTGTTGTGCCCCGTCATTTGCAGACGACATGACCCTTCTCTCTTTATATATCTTGAAAGAGGACCGCCATAGGAAAATTCCTTTGAAGTTTGGCTGATGTCGGTCCAGGAAATGTCGCTTAAAGCTAAAAGTTCCTGTTAACCATTTCCTTATGTCGCACGGCAGCTATCTTTTTCAACCATACAACATGGCTTGAACACGTGATGTACAATGGCTATGTCACTAAAGGAACTAAAAAGCGGTGGTTCTCGTGGTTAAAAAAATACGTTTTTTTTCATAAGATTAGCTGGCATGATTTTTTATTTAAATTTCGATAAGATAGATATAGATAGAATTTATTCACGTATATATACATACATGCCATCTTGTAATACATTCAAATTAATCCATAATTGTCCAAAACATACCGAAAACGCTTATGTTCTTGCATAATTTATATTTTGTAACTTACACTTGTTTGACACTTAGTTCGTGTTTTACATATATATAGGAAATAAATATACATTTTGGTAATAAGTTCATACTCAATGGTACACAAACTTAATGGTTAACTGTAGTACATGCACATTTTAACTAATTGTTTTATTCATAACAAGAATCAATTACTTATTATTTCCTTCTCAATATGATCGAGGGTGCTTAACTCTTTCACTGCCGAATGAGTTTCACAAAGTCGACTCTTCCATATTGAAAATTGGACCACTTCATTTCTAATCCAACAGGGAACTTGCTAAAATGCAATGTTTAAGTGGCAAACAATGTAGATTTCAGGAGAGACATCTCTTTACGGGCTGTCTCAGATGAATCTACATTGTTTGTAAAAATTTTAATTGCCTTTAGCAGCTAATTGGTTAAATCATTCTTAAGTTTCGCGTTAGTGACTTTATTCTTGCATTGGGTCATTCATTACCTATATTTTGTTTTCAAAGTTAAGAAGTAAATCAGCAGCTGAATCTAGTTTAACTGTCTAAATAGTAGGACAATGCAATGAGTGTGTGATATGCTCATACGACTCCTTTAATTCTCGTTTGAATGTCATGTATAATAAAGTACATACTTACAGACTGAATAGTTCATATAAACAGTCTAACAGTTAGTCAGTTATAAAATATGTTTGATTCGAATTTCCAATTTTATAACAAAACCCAAATACGAGAATTGCCACAAACGTATTACAGTGTTTACATTTTTCTGTATTAATGTCTATAATTCTCCATCAAGAAGATCGTCATTAATTGTTATACTCATAATTTAACGAATAAGTTATTCGTTCATTAAATATTTTATTTCTTCCCACCTGCTAAGAAATCAGGTTTCCTTCTCCCGGATCGGGGCATACCAAATAATTCAAAAATGGTATTTATAGCGTCCTCTCCTTGGCGCTCATGAATATGAATCAAGCAAGTGCACCTTACTACGCCTCTATTTTAGAATAGGCGTGTCCTATGTAAAGATTGGCGAAAGAACCAATAGAAATTGGGGAATCTATAAAATGGTTTAGATTGATTTGTTTGAACCGATTTTGGCATGAAGAAGTAATCTGGAGGCGAATATGATATGTAATAGATAAGATCTAGCACCCGCAACATTTAACGCACTAAGCATTAATCCAATCAAAAGAAGACTTGATAAAGAAATACCGTAATGTTTAAAATTCGGAAACAAGTTAAAAAGTGGGACAAATTTTTCTCGAAAACAAAGACTAACATGTTACACATTAAATAGCATATTTTTACGGTAAGACATATTTTAATAGTTTATACTGAAAATGCATTAAACATTCTTTTTTCTTAATTGTTATCTAAAGTATGAACATTTGATAAATGCGTAATGACAAAATTCTTATCTCGGTATATACCTAACGCTTGCGAATTTTGATAACAATTGATCTCTTTCGGTTTTGAACATTTAGCTTTGTTTGGGCTTTTACGCTACTTTCAACGGGGGTTCATGCATTATGCACGAAGGAATTCACCAGGCGAAAATGGTTTCCGTCGTTTTGGACCAAATCTGGTCCGGACAAAAACCGGTGGTTCACATTCTCGTCCTTCACTTTCAAACAAGGTCAAACTACTATAAATGACCGCGGATGTATTTGGCGTAATTTGACCTGAAAACGTGAATCACGATAGCACAGGAAATGACCGACATGGTCACGATAAATACCGATCTCTTACGATTTACATGTAAGACGTAAATCGCCAAGATTATATATACTGTAGATAATTACCGACCTCGTACGTAAAAGGTCAAGATCATTTGGGGGTGTTCTACATCAAATAATAATTGTCTTAATACGTATGAAGCTCTTTAAACTCTGGGGTCATTCTTCGGAAATAATACAAATTACCATGTTACGTTTCCTTTTAAAGGGGTTTCTCTGTCCAGCACAGCGCTGGTTCCAGTTTTAAAACAGTTGAGGGAAAACAAGTTTACAAAGAGATGTATACATTAAAAGGTTCTAGATGTGTTTGTGTTGCTATATAGGTCTTTAGGCACTATAATTGAATAGATTATTAATTGTAAAGGCAATTATATGTTGATGTGAGTTAATTATAATTCGTTTTAAAATGAAATACATTTCCAATGTTTTATGTAATTGCTTTATAAATTCTTGTTATTGTCGATCGCGTGACCAGTGTGATTAGTATGCAATGTGTATTCCCCGTCAATATGGATAAAAACTGCACTTTAAAACCCTATTGCATAACTGTTTTTAATCAATAACTGATGTACGGCTGGAGATGTGGTCACCTTAGTTTGGTTTTGAAGTTGTTGCATTATTCAAGAACATTCACAACTTTGTAGAAAATAGAAATACCATTTATGATTTCGTTTACCTGGCTCCCGATTTTCTTTTATGCGTCGCAGTTGTTTGCTAGGCCATTAACTAAACTAGTTTTAGTACTGTGTATTAAGTTACCCTTTCCCCAAAACAACAACTCTGCAACGGGACGACTGTGGAAACATCTATGCACAGATATAGATCATTTCTAAAAAATAATAGTTTAATAATTAAGTAGAGTTGAAAACATTGCAGCAAATGAAGTAATTACTCCTTAAGCCACAATGTTTTCAAACGTCGTCTACTGCATACATCTGTATCTGTATGTGGTAAAGGGTTAACACGGGGTTTGCAGACAACATTCGTGTCTTGCACCAACCTTCTATTGTGAATATTATTTTTAGTAGCTTTCAAATACAGAATGACGAAAGATCCGTTTTGGTTTTTTAGAATTACCGAATCGAGTAAATTTCGTCTTAAAACGGTTTCGTGCCTCATCGTTTCCCCTTTTCCTGCATTCTGCAGTCATATTTGTACTTGTACTTATATACGTCTTACATTTCGGATTGCAGGGCTTATTTTATACAAAGTCAACGTATCGTGTACCGATTGATAAGTTCACTGTGAGTCCGACTGCCTTGTTGCTGTTACTCTCTGTGTCCCATTGAGAATTACGCAGAAAATAAATGTAAACATTCATACTGGTTGACGCCTGAGAAAATAACCCGCTGATGTATGTATCGGCCCTCCCATAACATGATAATGGCAGATTGGTTACATCGGTGTGTATTTTGATAACACCGCTGTTTTGTGATAGGCCAATCACCAATGGAAAGCATTTTTAAGTGACATGTTCGGTGTTTTTTTATAACGTTAACATTTGCACACAAAAATGAAGTAAAACTCAGCATGGCTATGTTTAATAAATACAAGAAAGAAATAATAACAGAGTAAAACTAGATGTTGCAGGTTTAGCTCTAAGATGAATTATTTTTCGCCGCAAATGTTTTCATTTTGGGTCCTTTTAAAAATTACAGTCTTTTTGGTTTAATTATTGCATAAAGCTTACAAAGAAAACACGACGAAACACAGCCAACATTGATACAATTCTTCACATTCATTAAAAGTTGTCATTTACTCCAAGCAACTCCACAGAACACAGGTTTAATTGGATCTAGACGTCAATTACTTAACTTTAAATCTTCGTTAAAGTTTAAAATGATTCATAATGCAAATCTCGTACTTAAATGTTAAGTATTGTTATACTTACAATTGACATTAAAGGTATAACGCCACTAATAGAATTCGATCGTTTCCGTATGAGGTCGCAATAAGATCGGTACTGTTCTGACGGAGATCCGAACTCGTACGGAAATCGACGAGCCCATTCGTTGTATATGTATAGTATGACAGGTCTTTTATCATTGACATTCGTAATAAACACTTTGTTTGACTTTAAACTTTGAAAGTGGATCCTCTGTTAAAAATTGCGGCTGTTATCTTTTCATATTAAACCATGTCCAATGCATTCTTTTGATAAACTTCTGTTTTAGAAATTGAATACTATGAAACTTTAGGAAAGGATTTCCTACGAAGTATTTAATTAGTTTTCCAGTGAAACTATTTCATAATGTAAACTCTTTGTATACAAGGTATTCTAACGGGAAGAATGCAAGTAATATACTTTATATTTATTTATAAAATATTTATAAAAACAAATTACGTGCGGTCCATTCTGCTGATTTTAAAGGGTTGATATATTTCCAGAGTGTTTCATATTTTCAAAAGATACATAAGTTCCAGTTTGGGATGTTTTATAAAGTAAATATTAGTTGAAAGGTTTAGCTACCACCATAAAGAATTTGATAATTATAGGATTTTATTCATATAAAGTATCTAATATTGTATTCAGTTCTAAACGGTTTGTTTCGAACTAAAGTACCACACGTTATGGACAAATATGACATTTTAAATTATTCTATGTTGTATTTCAGTTTCTGACATGATCAAAGGACGTTATAAATGGGTTGTGTTGATAATTCTAGTATTCGGGAACAGCACATGGTGTTCTTCAATAACGGGTATGTAGTGTTCCAATCTTACACAATTTAGAGAAGAATCGAAATTTCAGGTGAGTAAATAAGACCGAAGTTTTCTGCTATAGGGCATCCATAATAATTACATATTGTGTTGAAAGTGTTCTTTTAAAGCGTTCACTATTTTCTGCATGATTTGTATGCGTAACTTGAAAGTTTTTGGCTGTTTAAATATGTTAAGAACCATATCAGAACATCGTACATTTTCTGAAATACCTCATAGATAAGGTTGATCCTTGCCTTGACCCCCATGGCTAAATAAGGTTGGTCAAATTCATAAGTTGGGCTTTATTACATCTTTTTTGTCTAGGTGGTTGTGTTCGTTTTGGAAGCAAACAACATAATACAATAATGGTCGTCTATCGCAACAGAACACTTCCTTTTTACCTAAATGATTGAAGTTCAGCCAGGTAATAACATCTGAACATGTTCGTTTGAAAAGAAGTGGATTAACTCACATTGAACTCTTCTTTCGTGCAATTAATCTGTTCTACGGATGTTTTCAATTTTTAGCTCACCTATGCACGAAGTGCAAGGTGAGCTATTGTGATCACATTTTGTCCGGCGTCCGTGCGTCGTGCGTCGTGCGTCGTCAACATTTCAGCTTGTTAACACTCTACAGGCTACATTTTGCATCCAATCTTCATGAAAGTGAATCAGAACATTCATCTCTATCAAATCTTGGACAAGTTCGAAACTGGGCCATATGAGGTCAAAAACGAGGTCACTAGGTCAAATTGAAGCGAAATCTTGTTAACACTCTGGAGGCCACATTTTCAACTTGAGCATGTTGAAACTTTATCAGAATGTTTGTCTTGATGATATGTAGGTCAAGTTTGAATATGGGTTATGCCGGGTCAAAAACTAGGTTACTAGGCTAAATTGAAGGGAAATATTGTTAACACTGTAGAATCTGTATTTTTTGCTTCAGCAGCTTGAAATTTAGTCAGAGTGTTGAGCTGAATGATATCTAGATCAAGTTCAAGGATCACTAGGCCAAATTGAAGGGTAATCTTATTAACACTCTAGAGGCCACATTTTCAACTTGAGCATGTTGAAACTTTATCAGAATGTTTATCTTGATGATATGTAGGTCAAGTTTAAATATGGGTCATATTGGGTCAGAAACTAGGTCACTATGCTAAATTGAGGGAAAATCTTTTTAACTTTGTAGAAGCTGCATGTTTTGCTACAGCAGCTTGAAATTTGGTCAGAATGTTTAGCTGAATGATATCTAGGCCAGTTCGAATATGGGTCATGCTCGGTCAAAAATTAGGTCACTAGGCCAAACTGAAGGAAAATCTTGTTAACACTTTGGATGCCGTATTTTTTGCTTAAGCATCTTGAAATTTGGTCAGAATGTTTGTCTAAATGCTATCTAGTTCAAGTTCGAATATGGGTCATATGGGGGTCAGAAAGAAGGTCAATAAAGGAAAATATTGTTCAAACTCCGGAGGCCGCATTTTTACTTTGAGCAAGTTGAACATTTGTCAGAATGTTGTTTTGATGATATCTAGTCCATGTTGGAATATGGGTCATATTTGGAAAAATAATTTATAGATCACTAGGCCAAATGAAGGAAAATCTTGTTAACACTGGAGGTTGCATTGAGAATAATTGTCTGGATGTGTTTTGCATAACAGTACATTGTATAAGTAAGGTGAGCGATCCAGGGCCATCATGGCCCTCTTGTTTCTATCAGATTGTAGGCATTGGCTCTAAATTAAGTGTGGTAATTTAAACGAGATATCTTTTGTAATCTTTTTTTTTTTTTTTTTTTTTTTTTTTTTTTTTTTTCTTTATCATTATGTTCATCTTTGTATGATCTGACGTTTAAGAAGCAGACGCAGTTTGAAAATACTGTGATAGAAAAGAAAACCCTCTTTCAATTCTCATTATTTTTCGCTCGACTTTTTCTACTCCGCTTTTAGTTCCTTCTTACTGTCTAAATCATTTCCCTCTCACAACAAATCGGTATCAGTCGACTTAATTTGAAAACATTGTGGCAAAATGAGAAATCGATAGTTTTGAGCAATTTCTCATTTTGTAACAATGTTTTCAAAGGTCGCCTGCTGCGAAGGTGTTATAAAATGTATGTATATGGAAAAGGGTTTACATATTTCCAAAATGTCTTATATATTTATTCAAAATTGGGATGCTTTATAAAGTAAAGATAACTGGATGTGTTTACTTATTTTCTATACCAGTGGACAGCAGCGATTCAAGAAAACAAACGGTACAGGCTGAACATAGGCAGTTTTCCGAATTACCTCGAAAACTATTCCACTTTACTCTTGGTCTGCCATGCCTGGGTCTAGTTGTACTGTCGTATTGGTTTCGAGATAGGCGTGAAGGTATTGACTTTTTTTTCCGCCTGCATAAGCTATTAAGCATTAATGAGTGATTCTAAAGAGGAGCCATAGACGGATAGAAATCCTAATAAGGTGCACGATTTTGATTCACATAACAACTAATCTAATTTTTAATAAACTTATTACACTTTTCTCAAATGTTATGACATTTATTTAATCTATACTATATGTTTTACCTAACTAATGTTAAATGTGATGCAAAATAAAAAAAAAAATGAAATTAATAAATCTCCTAAATTGCAATTCTTAACTCTGTGGAACTAATGCCAACATCATATTTTAATAGAACAACGAACAATGCCATATGTCTATGTCAAAATGATGTTTTTGCTGCTCCGGAACAGGCTGTTTGAAATGATGATCAGTCTTACCCTGCAGGTCATATCCATTAATATATAGGTTAGAATTACCACCTTATGTAAGGGATTTAGGGATTATGCACTTAAATGCTTCCTATCATTTTAAAGTACAGTAGGCAATTGTAGTGAGAATGCGGCCAGTTACTTGGGAAGAATGTTTTGTGGAACACTGGCACAAGAAAGCCAGGCACAGCGTTTAAATCCAATCAATCATTGACAAGGGTAAAACAGATCTGTCTTTGAATCAATACAAATCCAAATGCGCCATTAATTTATTGAAATGTTATTATCTGGTGAACAGGTTGATATGAATCCATACATGTGAGCTGTGGATCATTTGCGCATATTACGACTCAGAAAGAAATCCCTAGATTGGACGGGACACCAACATACGTTAGACAAAAATATAGAGACCGCTTAAACAATAACAATGTATTACATGATTGATTTAGTGTATCATCTAAGTCAAATTCCACTAGCATTGGAGTTGTATGACCACTAAGGCAGATCTGTTTTACCCTTGTCAATGATTGATTGGATTTAAACGCTATTCCTGGCTTTCTTGTTCTCTTCATGGACGGTTAGCGTCGGAATTTGGGGCCTGGTGTCCGGTTGTCGATCCACCGTCGCGGAACGGAGACGGTGAAATGCCATGAAGCAGGGCATATTTCCTAGCGCAGTACTGGTTTGTTTACCTACCCAGGTATCCCGTATAAGTGGACTGTCGCCGTAACATGAAATCATGTTGAAAGATGCCTAACACCACAATAAAACTTCGTGGAGAGTTTGCACATAAGGCATCATCAGGTGAAAGGGTGTCGTATAACATCTCCATCTTGACATAACTTAAAGGGGTATGATAGCTTAAACATTTGGGATTAACAAACAGTGTGGTAGTATAATTATTACGTCTACGACTCCTTTAAACTTAGGTGAATATTGAAAGCTATGGTGAGACTATTCATGTGTGCAGACAAATCTGTCGCTTGACTCTTCGTAGAAATAAACTCCTGAAGCAGCATTTGTATATGCATATATTGTTTAAGTATAGTATGTAACAAATGTATATATGTATATGGTGTAAGGTTTTTTTCTTCATAGAAACCGACCATACTTTTCGGAATACCTTGGAGCCTTCTACTTCAGACATCAGAGCCGAACAAGACAGTGTTGTTGATGGGGAACCGCGTATACCATTCAGTGACCCGGCTATTGATAATGGAATCACGAAAAAGTTTGGACAAACAGTACCCATGTAGAAAAAGTTTGGACAAACAGTACCCATGTAGCAAGTTTCCTAATGTTTTGGTTAACTACATGGTACTACTTTATTAATTTAATAAACTGGCATATGTCAAATGAATAATTTAACTATATACACATTTTATTACGAATACAATCATATGAGTTTTCTGATCATAGGTAACACACAGGAAAAAGAATCATTCTAAAATCTATCATCGGAAACTTTCTGAAATTGTCCAAACTCGCCGAAGGGCCCCGTCATTGTGGATATGTATTAAATAGGGGTCATGCAAAAGACGGGAATTTAAAAGTATCGTCGTCTTGTCAATTAGTTTTAATTTGATATTTATGAATATAAAAATGCGGTATAATTTTCGTTCACTATTTATCTTACGTAAGAGATTTAAAGATAAGTGAACTTGAGGATATAAATATGTTATGCATACTTATTTTTATTTACTGTAGATCATACTAGACCACAGACATACGAATTCCAAATATATAGCGGTTATGCTTGAATCAATATATAAGACGTTGTCTAAAACATTCAATACATTGATTCACGTTTCATGTATCATATGTGTATCTAAAACATTCCATAAATTGATTCACGTTTCCAATTTTCTGTATGTATGTCTACTATTTGGGGTTTTTCAAGAGTATACACCCATATATAATACAATACATATGATACATGAAATATATAAAGAGGGGATATATTCCACATTTGCCTAAAGCTACCATAGTGTATTATATTGTATTGTATTGTACTATTGATTAGTTATGTAGAGTATGATTACATGTCTGTAAATACCGGTGAATGTATTGCTTTTTCTTCTAAAAGATATGAAAACACATATGAGCCGTTCTACGAGAAAACCATCATTAAGGACTGAGTAATGTATCGATCCAGATTAGCGTGCGCAGTCCGTGCAGGCTAATCCGGGCCGATACATTCCGTCTCAGGGGATAGAGGTATAGAGAAATGATTCCTGAAACAGAAAATCCACAGGAGGCAAAACGTGTCTATCTGGGTTAGCATGCGCGACATGCTTAGGCTGGTCCGAGTCGATACTTTACGCATAGTCCACAATGTTGGTTTTCTCATTGTCTTTCAATAAATGTTACCAGAGCGTTGATTAACAGAGTTGTACTTGCAATGTAATTATTGGTATGCTTTGTTTGAACAGTAAGTTTGTCTCTATTTTTCTTTCTGAAAAATAGCGGGTAAACTCATGTTATGTTCGAAAGGATATTATGAAATTTAATTATTTTTTCAAGCATTACAAAGGAGTGGTAGAATCTAGTTTGCCGGTCCCTGGAAATGAAAATACAAAGTAACTTCTGCGCATGTTCACATTTTGTAAACAATGCTCGCGGATGGACATTTTATTATAATTTGGCTCCTCCCACGTCGCTATGTTAGCGTATTTCTCTTGCGACATTTTTTCCGCTTTTACGATTGACTCACCCTTGTTTTTTAAGTGGGGTTGGGGGCAAGGCCCCCGATATATCACATTTTGACTCACCTCAATTTTTAAATGAAAAATCTTCACTTAGAAACATTGGATATTTTAGTTTAGTTACGTTCAATTTATTTATCCTTTCTTCCGAACATCAAAATCGTTAACTAGTACGCATGCGCAGCGCGCTATCTTGTCACCGTCGGAAAAAAATCATGCTCACTTTCGCTTTACAACCATTTCTTGGGGACCGGCAAACTAGATGTGTGAAGTTACTATAATGCAAATTTTCTCAAACTACAGGGAAATACATGTAACTGTGTCAATATTAACAAGCATTACATGGAAAGATGTGATTACATGTACTGAACTTCATAGCATTATTTAATGTGTGTTAATTTCTCTGTTAAATCATTAAAGTTCGAGCATTATAAACGAGTTTGTTGGATGATTTATTGTACGTTGACGCCGTTTTCCACGGTATCTTAGTTATATCGACCGATTCATATAACGAGTGTTTCTGACTTTCTCCAACATTTAACTTATCTGCAGCAGACGACTTTTAAAACCTCTAGACAGAAATATCGACAGTCTTTATGAATGGGGGATAATTTACTGAATAAAGTGGAAAACTATTTGGCAAAAGGAGAAATGAATCATCATGTACCTTATTTACCCTTTGCATGTATCCAGACAGCCCGCCCCAATCAAAAGACAATTGATTGATTTGTTGGTGTATTTACGCCGCTGTCAACAACTTTAATTTTATATCACTGCGTTTTCTGGGTAAGTCACCAGTTCTACTGGTCCATTTATCCTGACTCCAGCCAGTCAGTCGTAATACTAGTGATGCAACACTGAACGCCAAGGAGGGCAGCCATTACTGCCATTTTTAAAGTCTTTGTTATGACCCGGCCGGGGATGGAATGCGGACGTTTGCCTCCAACAACTCTCTCTGACTCTCCATGCTCGGTTTCTAACCGTTTTCCCCAACAATTCCTTCCGACCCTCCATGCTCGGTTTCTAACGGTTTCCCTCCAACACCTCTCTCCGAAACCCTCTATGATCGGTTTCTAGCCGTTTCCCTCCAACAACTCTCTCCTACCCTCCATGCTCGGTTTCTAACTGTTTCCCTCCAATAACTCCCTTCATGCTCGGTTTCTAACCGTTTCCCTCCAAAAACTCCCTCCGACCCTCCATGTTCGGTTTCTAACCGTTTTCCTGCAACAATTCCTTCCGACCCTACATGCTCGGTTTCTAACGGTTTCCCTCCAACACCTCTCTCCGACCCCCTCTATGATCGGTTTCTAGCCGTTTCCCTCCAACAACTCTCTCCTACCCTCCATGCTCGGTTTCTAACTGTTTCCCTCCAATAACTCCCTTCATGCTCGGTTTCTAACCGTTTCCCTCCAAAAACTCCCTCCGACCCTCCATGTTCGGTTTCTAACCGTTTCCCTCAAACAGCCCCGACCGACCCTCCATGATCGTATTATAACCGTTTCCCTCCAACAACTCACTCCGACCCCCCCCCCCCCCTCCCCTATGCTCGGTTTTTAACTGTTTCCCTCTAACAACTCTCTCCGATCCTCCATGCTCGGTTTCAAACCGTTTCCCTTCAACAAGCCATGCTCGGTTTTTAACTGTTTCCCTCCAACAACTCTCTCCGACCCTCCATGCTCGATTTTTAACCGTTTCCCTACAACAACTCCCTCCGACCCTCCACGCTCGGTTTCTAACCGTTTCCCTCCTACAACTCTCTCCTACCCACATGCTCGGTTTCTAACCGTTTACCTCAAACAACTCTCTCCGACCACACGCTCGGTTTCTAACCGTTTACCTCAAACAACTCTCTCCGACCCACATGCTCGGTTTCTAACCGTTTACCTCAAACAACTCTCTCCTACCTTCCATACTCGGTTTCTAACCGTTTCCCTCCAACAACTCCCTCCGACCCTCCATGCTCGGTTTCTAACGGTTTCCCTCAAGCAACTTTCGCCGATCCTCCATGCCCGGTTTTAACCGTTTCCCTCAAACAACTCCCTCCGACCCTCCATGATCGGTTTCTAACCGTTTCCCTCAACAACTCTCTCCGAACCTCCATGCTCGGTTTCTAACCGTTCCCTCCAACAATTCCCTCCGACCCTCCACGCTCGGTTTCTAACCGTTTCCCTCCTACAACTCTCTCCGACCCTCCATGCTCGGTTTCTAACCGTTTACCTCCATCAACTCTCTCCTACCCTCCATGCTCGGTTTCGAACCGTTTCCCTCCAACAACTCCCTCCATGCTCGGTTTCGAACCGTTTCCCTCCAACAACTCCCTCCATGCTCGGTTTCTAACCGTTTCCCTCAACAACTCTCTCCGACCCTCCATGCTCGGTTTCTAACCGTTTCCCTCTAGCAACTCACTCCCACCATCCATGCTCGGTTTCTAACCGTTTCCCTCACGCAACTCACTCACACCATCCATGCTCGGTTTTTAACCGTTTCCCTCCAATAACTCTCTCCGACCCTCCATGCTCGGTTTCTAACCGTTTCCCTCCAACAACTCCCTCCGACCCTCCATGCTCGGTTTCTAACCGTTTCCCTAAAGCAACTCTCTCCGACCCTCCATGCTCGGTTTCTAACCGTTTCCCTCAAGCAACTCTCTCCGACTCTCCATGCTCGGTTTCTAACCGTTTCCCTCAAACAACTCTCTCCGACCCTCCATGCTCGGTTTTTAACCGTTTCCCTCCAACAACTCTCTCCGACCCTCCATGCTCGGTTTCTAACCGTTCCCTCCAATAACTCTCTCCGACCATCCATGCTCGGTTTCTAACCGTTTACCTCCAATAACTCTCTCCTACCCTCCATGCTCGGTTTCTAACCGTTTCCCTCCAACAACTCCCTCCATGCTCGGTTTCTAACGGTTTCCCTCCAAAAACTCCCTCTGACCCTCCATGCTCGGTTTCTTACCGTTTCCCTCAAATAACTCTCCGACCCTCCATGCTCGGTTTCTAACCGTTTCCCTCCAACAACTCTCTCCGACCCTCCATGCTCGGTTTCTAACCTTTTCCCTCCAACAACTATTATGCAGCAGAGGACTTTAAAATGTTCTATGTAAGGTATGGAGAATCACCATAAATGAATGTAAAATAAACGGATAGAGATGTAACTTTGTGGCAAAGGAGATGTTCCATTATTAGCAATATCTCATGTTGCCACTATGCTTTCAAACACCACCTGCTGCAAAGGCGTCAAAAAGCGTCTGTATGTGGGATATGGTAAAAAGGCGATTCTTCCTTTGGCGTATTGTGTTAAATTTAAAGGAACAGTATCACTATTTCAGATTTAAAAACTAAACGGCAGACGACTTTGAAAACATCTTGGCAAACTATGAAAAATTTCCCCAAATGAGAGTTTAATCATTGAAAAGCAATATTGTAGCAAAACGAAGAAACTTCTTCTGTTGCCTCAATGTTTTCAAAAGTCGCCTGCTGCAGATGCGTCAGAATGCGTCTACATGTGGGATATGGTTCGCTAATTCTTATCTAGGGATATTAGCTGTATACAATTCGACTATATAACCACAAGTCGGCGGTTTCTTGTATTTAAAATAACGATGATATTATGGTGAAGTGTTCGGCGTTTAAATAAACCTCCAGTGAATAAGGAATTATTTGTTCGGTGTTTTACGCCGTTTTCAACAATTGTTCGTTTATATCACGGCGTTTCCTGGGTAATTACTACTGGTCCTTTGTTACTGCCACCAGTCGGTTAGTCGTTATACTACCGCCACAAAACTGAGCGCCAAGGAGGGCAGTCATTACTACCATTGTTAAAGTCTTGGGTATGACCCGACCAGGGATCGAACTCGCGAACTCCCTCACCCGAGACGGACGACCTGCCACTACACCACCGAGGGGGGAAGAGAGCACATTTGACATGCAAAACAACTTCACACACACATACATGTATATCTACAGTATAATGCGAACATGTATCTACACCTGGATTATCAACTACGCATAACTGACTCAATCTTCATCGAAATGAAGTATATGAGCCGAATTACGAGACAACCAACAATGTTAACCCTGCGTAAATTATCGACCCGGATCAACCTAAGCAGGCCGCGCAGGCTAACTCGGACTGACACTTTTCGCCTCCTGTGGATTTTCTGTTTCAAGAATCATTACTTTATACCTCTATCCCCCTGAGACGAAATGTGTCGGCCCGGATTAGCCTGCGCGGACTATGCAGGCTGATCTGGGTCTATATATTACGCAGAGGCCATAATATTGGTTTTCACGTGGAACGGCTCATATTATGTCTTTGTGCACATGTCAACAACGTCAGGTCAATATTGATGAGTAATATGAAATTAAGAACATGATAGTTCCGTGTACATATTAAAGTTACGTCCTTCCTTCGCGAAAAGAATATCTGGAAGAAAAAAAAAAGACGATCTCATAGCAATCCTTCAAATGCATAGTGAACGGTAAGGATATGCCTCTGTATGTATATATATGCCTCTGTATGTATATATATGCCTCTGTATGTATATATGCCTCTGTATGTATATATATGCCTCTGTTTGTATATATATGCCTCTGTATGTATATATATGCCTCTGTATGTATATATTTTTTTTATATATGGATGTGTATACGATCCATCATCATGCATGCGGGTCACAGTTCGGAGTTTCTGTTTCATTTGGATGCTTTTTGTGGAATATTTCAATATACTCGTAATTACGATAATTGCATTTCTTAGGGGTGAACTACAGTGATCACTCTTTGTTCGTCTTCGCTTGTCCTTTCACATTTTCCTACAAACAGTGACGTCTCATCCTAAACCAATGGACCGATTTAAGTATATATGTTACCATTCAACATTGGTTTAAGGAAACTGGTTGATAGTCACCACAGGAACACTTCTATGCAATGATAAGAACATACGTCTAATATGTTTTCACTGTATGCGTGAAGGGTAAAATAGCCGTTCCCAATTGGATCTATTTATTATTACCAATCAACATGAAGGAATCTCACAGAGGGTCATCCTATGAAGGTTTCCAAGTCAGGTCAATATATTGCGAGAAGAATTTTGCTCATTTTCAAACTTAAATGGGAACGGCTCGAATCCCTGGTGGCCTTAGGTTTTACACAAAAAAACATGTTTGAACAAATCTGGGAGAGGGTCAACTCAGGATCAATTATTTTACAATATATTTCGAAAATCAGGTCAAAACTGTTTTCACTTAACCCATATATGGAAAAACAGACATCAAACTAGCAGCCATGGTTTTTTGACAACAAGCATTGAAGGATCTGGTAGAGGGTCACCCAAGGAACATTTAGACAGACTTAATAACCCAAAAAGTTTCTTAGGCGAAGATTTTTAAAATACATGTTTTTCTATCCATGGCAACCAGAATACTGCATTGATCCAAAATTATTGAAGGGATTTGGATGGGGTATTACAACTCGAGTCTCATCTCATTTTACTCAATACGAAGTAGAAGACATTTGAAGCAAAATGTTTATTCATAGACACATGAATGGACGCACACATGCACACACACTGCACAATTTAACAACACGACACAGGATTGACCGGTGTTCAGCCAGAAGAGCTGCAAACTGGCAATTTCTCCTCTTTTCCAACAATGTTATAACAATTCTTTGCTCCAGGGACGTCAAAGTCGTCTGTATCAGAGAAATGGTAAAAGTGAGGACATTGTCAACAGAGGAAATGAATAAAAGAAATGCAAATCAGTAATGTTATATTTAGTATTATCTTAAATCTTTTAATCAGCGACATCGGCTGACGTGAGAAACACACAGTTTTCTCGTTTGAGAAGTCATCGTGATATTTACAGTCATTGTTCTTTTTATTTTACTCCTCCCCAACAATATGAAACTCTCTACACATTAAATAACAAACAATTAAGTTGAAAACATTGTGGAAAAATGAGACATTGCTCAATATGAGCAATTACTCCTTTTGACAATATCAACTCTCTCACATGTCGTCTGCTGCAGAGGCGCTATAAATCGGTCAAATATGGTAAAGGGTTTCCAGTTGGCAACCAGCATATTAATTGAGACTATTCACATAGTAAATATGGAGCACTGAGTCACCTTATTAGACTACCAAGTATGCCGATTCAATAATGAAGACAATTCCATACCGAACGTGCCAGGCTAGTAAATGTCACGTTTCATAAACGAACAACGATTCATTGGTTGGATTAAACGTCGTGCTCACAAGGATAGCATGGTGATCGCCCTGGTAGTTCATTCTGTAGCGAAGTTCTTTCCGAAGTTGACAAAAGTCACTGTGACAAGCGACATTAATCTTTCAACAAAGGGCTAAAATTCTATGTGGAAAAGCAGCCAGTTGCTTGGAAAGTATGGTGTGTGTAGTACTGGTGTGAGAAAGCTAGGACAACACATGAGTAGGTGAAATGTCCTTCGTGATATGACTGAACAATTGTTGAAACGGCGTTAAACCCCAATAAATCAATAAATATATTTTTATTTCTTAAAAGAAATAATAAGATTTTAAAACTCCCACACAATTTAGATGCCGAAAAATAAAGCCTATTTGAACACATACTTATTGTGTAGGATGACCTCTACCATACAAGTCTCGGATGATACGGAATGTTTCTACAAGAGGGCATCGAAAACATTGTAGAAACCCAAATATCTGACATGCACATACCTGCAGCAGACGACTTTCGAGCACGTCGTTATAAAAGGAAAAATCGCTCGTTATGAGCAAAGTCTCCTTTTGCCGAAATGCTTTGCAACTCTATTTAATAATTATACTTACATTCATAACAACAAATCATTATTTTGTCTAAATCATTTCAAAGTCGTCTGGTGCAAACTTATCGTACAATGTACATATTTGTTTTTAGAAATATTCATGGTATAAGATTATATTTTTTCCCGCATTAATTATGTATCAAACAAGCACTTCCAGATGTTCCATTTTGTTCTTGTATGTGCTGTAAGTAAAATAAATATAAATACGGAATATTACGTTGCGGGAGCGATAAAAGGGTTTGTATTGCACGACAAGTAGCGTGGAAAAATCGATATCTTAGACCGAAGGTCGAGTAAGATATGGATTTCCCACGCTACGAGTCGTGCAATACGTACCCATTTATCGCTCCCGCAACGTAATATTCCTTTTATTATATACCTACGATCTATGAAGAGCGAAAAAACTATTAAATATACAGATTCAATACATTGTTTATTGGGGATACCTCGCTGAAAGTATTCCGCGCACTGTCTGACGTCACAATCTTGTATTTACACCGCATGTAGATACGGAATTTTAATCTGTCTTGGTGTATTTGCGCATGTCAATCTGCATGTATTTCCACCGGAAAATGTACAGGCATATAATAAACAGACATATTAGTGAATTTTCTTCGAGAAAACTCATGTATCCAAAATCGATTTCCACAGACTATGCATGATGCAATAATTTCGTTTTCTTTGTCTGTCTGGTTAGTTATATTTGACCCAGACTTTTTATAATTAAAAATCAATTTATCTTATATGATGTTTAGAGTCTGTGCTTTTCAGGTAAAAGATTTGAAACAAGTGAAGAACTGAAAGTATTATTTTGATACAGAAAGTAATAAAGGAAAACAGAATCTAGACCATGAGAAGCAACCTTTTCATTGTGTATCTTTTTTTAGATACAGACTATAGCTATCTAGACTGTATAGGGGTACATATGATATGAATAACGGGATGGATAAGAACACCAAATCAGACTATAGCTATCTATCTAGACTGCATAGAGGTACCATCTAAATTGAATACCAGATCAGACTATGGGAATGTGAAAATTGATCTTTACATACGATTGTCGTACAATTCCTACTGTCGGACAAATCCACATTGGCAGAATGGTCAGCGTCGGGTTTTTTTAACCGGGTGTCCCAGGTTCGAGAACTATCCCCGTGAAATAACTGAAATAACGTTGAAAAACGGCATAAAACCCCAATACATTACATAACAATCCTAATATCGGCTTTTACATTCTGTTCAACATTAACAATGCATTTCTCAACCGCTCGTTTTCGCAATTCCTTCTTTTTTCGCCTAGTTTTCAAAATACCGTCTGCTTCAGAGGCGTCAGAAAGCGTCTATATCAGGGAAATGGTTAATTACAAAAGCCTCTTTAGAACGCGAAGTAAAAAGAAAATTTGGTCTAAACACATGTCATCTTGAGGATGGAGTGGAAAACACTGTGAGGAAAGGAGAACATGCTCTTTGCGTTCAATGTCTCCATTTCCCACAATGTTTTCAAAAGTTCCCTGCCCTCAGATGCGTCAAAATGCTTTTCTATCAGGAGGAAGATTAACTCTCTACAGAGCAACACCTCTCCACAACGACTGTATTTGTATTTGCCTCCGCCAAATGTTCTTCTGATTTCACACATTTATTCCATTCAATGGAGAAACCGGTCGAAATTTACTTAAAAACATAATTTTGATATTGATAATTTAATTAAACTAAGCATATAAAAGACAACACTTTCGGAAATCTTGCTTTTCATGTACATGTATTTATACGTATTTGTGATTGACTGATTTCATAGTTTATGAGCTGAATATAGTTACAGGGTTAACCCTTTCCCCAAAACAGATTCATTTTGATGTATCTGCAGCGTTTTAAGAAATTGTGACAGAAGACGTTATTACTAATAATGAACATTTACTCCTTTTACCACAATGTTTTCAAGTCTTTTTTATTGATTTAATTTCTTTCAAAGATATTGACTATAGTTGTGACTAGATGTTTTCATAGTCATCGGCTAAAAATGTGATGTATGCGGGAAAGGGTTAAGTATTCGTTTAGCATTCAGCTCGTGTCCATTTAATCATCACATTTGGTGAGTTAACAAACATGTGTTACATGATATTTTCTGCCTGACGCAGTTTATACCCTTATACTCGTTATCCCTATACACGCTATATGAGCCGTATCACGGGAAACCCAGCATTATGGACTCTGCGTAATGTAATGACACAGAACAGCCTGCGCTTGCTAATCCGGGCCGACACATTCCGTCTAAGGGGGATAGAGGTATAGAGTAATGTATCCTGAAACAGAAAAACAACAGGAGGCGAAACGTGTCTGTCCGGGTTAGCCTGTGCGGCATGCTTATAAGTGTCGATATATTACGCAGAGTCCACAATGTTCGTTTTCTCGTGAAACGGCTCATATGTTAATCGGCACTTGTCGTAGTACGAGATTAATTGAGCGGTGCTCTGTGAAAACCAACCTTCAGGTATTTGCGAACAGGGTAGATTCAGATCAGCCTGTGTAGTCTTATCTGGGTCTGTACTGTTCACCGGAAAGTAAACGAACATTTAAAAAACACTTCTGGATAAAGCTGTAATTTGGATAGAGGTATAGGAATTACTAAGGTTTGGTTTTCCTAG
Source organism: Serripes groenlandicus (assembly GCA_031761405.1). Classification (NCBI taxonomy): domain Eukaryota; kingdom Metazoa; phylum Mollusca; class Bivalvia; order Cardiida; family Cardiidae; genus Serripes; species Serripes groenlandicus. The sequence goes on from JASEVX010000006.1 coordinate 47,588,708, forward strand.
ACCTCTGTTCAATTACTTATTCTCTGAGTAACATCAGTCTTTACATTGCTGTCGTCGTATGCTCGTTGTTCTTGTTCAATTCATATTATACACATTCGTAGCAAAACCGATTCATATATGAAAAGTTCAAGTGGATCGCTCATCAAATAAATTTCTTAAAAACATCCGCAAACTGATAAAACTCAACATTAATTGCACAAAAGACATAAAAGACACTGACAAAACCCTTTCAAGTATGCAGACGCATACTAAGCACATTGTTCTATTGCCACAACAAAATTCATCTATTCAATGACTGTACTTTCATTTATAGAAGTTTTCCATATGTTTGCCTAAGATTACACATTTTCTAAGTCGTATGTTGCAAATGTGTTGTTTGTGGTAAAGATTTTATGGCAAAAACACCATAAAAATAAATGATATTTCAGTAAATTAGTCTAAGTACTGAACAGTTTGTTCAGCTAGCAATCGTGGTGACTCATTTGAAAATATATCATTAATACAGAACGTTTTTAAATTAGGTCACCCAGATGCGTATATCGAATCAAAGTCTAAGAACATTAAAAATCAAAAAAGTGCATTGAGTACAGTAATGTGCAAGTTGTTTATTCAACAAGACCGCTAATATGACTAATCGTGATATGAGCAGCCAGCTAAAAGGTTATGAAATAATCTGGTTGTTTACAGAAAACACTCTCTTGCTTCTTTTAAACTTTATCATCATAGTCGTGACTTTGAGCATCATTTACACATGCCGTAATGCACGACTTTTAACTATCATGACAAATTATTGACTCAACAAAGTGCTACAAATAACTGTAACAACCGACTTGCATTAATGAAACCCATGATTTACGAACAATAAAGAACACAATCAGTCAGGACAGTTTTGAATACTAATTTTAAGCTACATTGTCATAGTTTAGCGAACACTTCGTCTTGAATAAAATGTATATGAAATTTGATCAAAATATATAATATCACTTACAGGAACACAACAAGCTATGTTTTGAGTCTATTTCATACACTCCTTAATCAAGAAAGGTCAACACCGAAATTACTATTTGTGAATTCTTCCACGCCAATTACTATGATGCCATCGTCACCAACAGATGAATCTTCAATCTGTTTGATCAGTCTCATTTCCATTTCTGCAGTGAGCATTTCTGTACATCCAATCGTTTTCGGTTCACCACCATCTATATCGTGGTCATAGAATGAGGTATTCGGTCCAATTTCAGTCGTGGGGATCGTGTCTTCAGTCGATATATCACACAGGCTTTGCTCGGGAGAGTAACAAATATTTTCCTCTGTATCTATGAAAAAATAAAATAAAACGTGTTTCCTTGTAACATAAAGGGGCTTTACAACTATCTGAACTACGATTAGCCGCAGAATTGTAAACACCGCGTCGGTGATGTAGTGGTAGCGTTCGCTTCAGGTGCTGTTCGATCCCCGCTTGGGACATACCAAACACTTTTAAAAAATGGCTTTTCCTCCTTGGCGCTAAGAGTCGAGAGTTAGCATTACGGCTGACTTGCTGGTTTCAGGATAAAACGACCAGTAGTTCTGGTAACTTACCCAGTAAACGTAGATCATACTGACGCTGTATCCAACACGACAAAGTAATGGCTTTCCCTCTTTGACGCTAAGAATCGAGAGTTAGCATTACGGCTGACTCGCTGGTTTCAGGATAAAAAGACCAGTAGTTCTAGTAACTTACCCAGTAAACGTAGATCATACTGACGCTGTATCCAACACGACAAAGTAATGGCTTTCCCTCTTTGACGCTAAGAGTCGAGAGTTAGCATTACGGCTGACTCGCTGGTTTCAGGATAAAAAGACCAGTAGTTCTAGTAACTTACCCAGTAAACGTAGATCATACTGACGCTGTATCCAACACGACAAAGTAATGGCTTTCCCTCTTTGACGCTAAGAATCGAGAGTTAGCATTACGGCTGACTCGCTGGTTTCAGGATAAAAAGACCAGTAGTTCTAGTAACTTACCCAGTAAACGTAGATCACACAGACGCTGTACCCAACACGACAAAGTAATGGCTTTCCCTACTTGGGGCTAAGAGTCGAGAGTTAGCATTACGGCTGACTCGCTGGTTTCAGGATAAAAAGACCAGTAGTTCTAGTAACTTACCCAGTAAACGTAGATCATACTGAAGCTGTATCCAACATTCATTCCATACGACACAAAACTATATAATGTCATCAACAATGAAGAAGATTTCTTCAAAAATATAACAAACCTATCTAAATGTGCAAACAAATGATTGTTATATTAAAGACAAAATGTAAGCACAATTCAATGTGGACAAAACGGAGAAAATAGCCCACATATCTATTTGGATGGAAGCACAATTTACCAATAACATCAATAGCAAAATAAATCGCGGAATCTTAATAGACATCACAATCAAATTTACATATACATGTCCAAGCAAGTAAACAAAGCCAAAACAAATCTAGAAATGATAAAGAAAACTTCAGCTATCTTGGTCAAGAAATACTTTTAACACTATACAAGAGCCTTGCAACACCTCACATAGAATACGCCAGTACAGTCTGAATCGTAGGAGACAACGGTTGGAAATGTACAATGACGGGTAACTTAACTTTTACCATCTTTAAAGCAATTCCGTTATACTGATATGAGCCGTTCCACGAGAAAACCAACAGTGTGGACCCGGATCAGCTTAAGCATGCCGCGCAGGTTAACATGGACATTTCGCCTCCTGTAGATTTTAATCATTACTCTATACCTCTATCCCCCTGAGACGGAATGTGTCGGCCCGGATTAGCCTGAGCGGACTTCGCAGGCTGATATGGGTCGATAGATTACACAGAGTCAATAATGTTGGTTTCTCGTGGAACGGCTCATATATTCTATTTCGCGATATCAGGTATATTGTGTGTAAATGTTGTTGATATACAGGGGAACCATGTATTTTTTGATATGCACTAAAAATAAACACAATTGTTATACCTTTTGCGTAACCAGGATTGCAAAGAGCGACCGCAATCAGTCCAAATAGACTCAGACACGAGATACCAACAGCCATGTACGCCCACTGTATTGGTAGCACTATAATCTGAACATTTACAGGTTGTTCAGGTTCTCCGGTGTCCGTGAAATTATCTGTAATTAAAAGGTAAAACTTAACAGGTTCTCTATATACTCGATCTTTTTTCCCCTGTGCTTCATTCGCAATTAATATGAAATACCTGTTACCAAGTATTGCTATGAATAGATCAATTGACGGCAAACGATGTGAACACTTGTTAGACAGCACATTGCTAAAATGCCAACTACCACGCAATTATATTGTAGAGCCAGGTGTATGGTTAAATCATTACACTACATATGGTCTCAAATTACTCCGGGTGCAAATTACCTCACGTATCGACCGAGTTAATATTAAGTTTGCTCATGAATTATGTGTCTTTATTTACGTGTACAATCATGTTTGCTTTTTGAGTTATCAACCCAATACGTGGAGTAAACTTCATGTAATCTATTTAAGTGTGTTCGTATGTGCAATATCTAGGGCTCACTTGTAGTTTAAGTATCCAGCGTAAAGTAATTGAAGTATAGCATAATCCTCACGGAGCTACAAGTTGTTATCAAGGGGTTGTAAATCAGTTTGTGTAATGCAGGTATTTCCCGCCTTGCCATAGTGTATGTCTGTTTGTGTCGAGTGGATATAACGTTTGTGGTTTAGTGGTACATGTATATTATCTAGTTTGTAATAGTGTTTTGGAAATGTTTTGTAATTCACAAAAGGTAAGTAATGCCGTAAGTTATATGTTCCAACCATTTCATTGACACAATCGTTCTTTTTGTTGTTGTTATTTTCTGATCTAGCATGTACTCCTACTTAATCGCTTTATGGCAGGGCTTTAAACAAGTTAGAACATAACGCAATGCGTGACAGGGGCAACCTGGTCTGTTCTCCTGCTAAATACCGGGACATGATAACTATTATTTCTGCTTTATGACAAGAGTTTGCATCTTTAGAAACGTTTGGTGCTATGTTATGAATGAGAAAACGTATATACAGGCTGAACTTGTTCTATCTCGTAAGAATATACACATACTATCTTTAGACACTGTTTTTGAAAGGCATATACAAAAGAGAAGACGTATACTAGTTTCAATATATAAAGCGGTTTATATCCAACCAGGGAAAGTGATACAGAGAATCATTATTTCGTTCAGTGTTAGATCAAGGTATATTTCCACTGAGAGATCACACGTCATATGAGCCGTTCCACGAGAAAACCAACATTATGGACTCTGCGTTATATATCGACCCAGAACAGCGTCCGGGCCGATACATTCCGTCACAGGGGGATATGGTATACATTCCGTCACAGGGGGATATGGTATAGAATAATGATTCCTGGAACAGAAAATCCACAGGAGGCGAAAAGTGTCTGTCCGGGTTAGCCTGCGCGGCATGCTTAGGCTGATTCGGGTCTATGCTTTACGCAATGTTGGTTTTCTCCTAATTCGGCTCATATAGTTGACTATGCCACGACTGGGAACTGGCTATTTTGGTGTTAATGAACGAACATATATATTGATCTTAAATGTTAAATAATCCTAGTTTTACTTACTAATGACTTGTAGAGAATGGATAATGACTAAATTAACAGTGGACATTATCGCTCGATATAATTTATCTGGATATAATCTATAATGATAATCACGTTATAAACATTTGCATGATCCGATCCGTTTGTTTTTAATATGGTCTTCTTATATTTTCACTGATGTCTTATTAATGCGAAAAGACGTACACTACTAGTATTGCAACTGGCAGTATTAAACGTCTTTTGTCAAATTAATATGACACGAGGAAACTGATAGCCCTGTTTCAGATAATGAAATTTCAAAGTTTCTCCTATATCTCTCTATATCTATCAGGTGATCCCTGTAATCATGGTTCATAATTTAAAAAGAGGATTACCTTTCTTTGTACAGGGCACGTTTTCCCTCAATACACATGGTCGTCCCATACAATTCCGGATAACCATCAAAGTGCAGAGGAAAAGGAGGGTTTTATATGCACTGTCCATTTATTTAACTGAAACAGTAAACGATTATGTTTACTAAACAATTACACATACATGTACATGGCGTTTAATCATATACTAGCATATTGAAGGATGACAATTTATGCAAAACTGTCTATTCTTTATATAAATCTGTTGGCTGCTGATGCCAGTCCACCCAATTATTTTAAGTCATTCTTGAACATCGCCAAAGATAACAGCTAGCTCGTATAGTCGTCGCGTATATAGCTTACATTACATAGTAATTGTTTGATGACAGTCAGTTGAAAAGCTGTTATGTCCTTGAGAGATTCTCTACAGTACAGCTAACATGCTAACAACTTATGTTAATTCACCAGTTTTAACCATTTCGCTGCCAAAAGCAATTAAAGGCTTTTACAAACAGTGCAGATTCAGGTGAGACAGCTCTTAACAAGCTATATCTCCTGAAATTTGCATTGTTTGCCACTGACACATTAAACTTTACCAAATTTCCTATCGGTCGAAAAATGGAGTGCTCCATTTTCAACCTGGAAGAGTCGACTTTGTGAAATTTGGCAGGGAAAGAGTTAATACGCTTGGATATATCGATTTAACTACAGTATCCTTATTTCGTCCCAAACAATACCCACCTGCGTACACGTATATGTGGTTCGTTCTGTAATAACACGTCCAATCCCATACATAATAATAGAAGAATGTTATTGACAAGCATTTGAACATCAATTTAAAAAATGATCAAAACACATTGTCAATATATTCACACATATATTGGAGTGATATTCTTGTGCACGCAGTTTGATATAAATTCGAAAGAAATTGCATTGTTAACAGCATTATCAAAGACTATTTGTAGAAAACGTTTTTAAATGGATGTAGCGAAATATTCTCCTACACCTCATCCCATTTTTAGCTCGTCTATGCACAAAGTGCAAGGTGAGCTTTTTTGATCGCTCACCGACCGTCGTCCGTCGTCGTCGTCCGTCCGTCCGTTCACATTTTCCTACAAACGACTTCTCCTCCTAAACCGATTAACCAAATTCAAAATAATTTTACAGGAATGTTCCTTGGGTGGATCTCTTTCAAACTTGTTCAAAAAATTCTATTCAATGCAGAACTTCGGTTGCCACGGCAAAAGAAAAGAGAAAATTAACCAAAACTTAAAAAAATTCTTGTCTGAAAGTAGAAGGCCTTTGATATTTAGTATGTAGAATCATCTAGTAAACCTTTACCAAGATTGTTACATTATAGCCCTGGTGTCAAAAATGACCCGTCCCCGGGGGTCACTTGTTTTTCATAGACTCATATAGGGAAAAAACTTTAAAAATCTTCTTGTCTAACAGTAGAGGGCCCAGGCCTTTGATATTTGGTATGTAGCATCATCTAGTGGACCTCTACCAAGATTGTTCAAATTATAGCCCTGGGGTAAAAAATGGCCCCATCCCGGGGGTCACTTGTTTGACATAGATAGGGGAAAAACTTTAAAAATCTTCTTGTCTAAAAGTAGAATGCCAAGGCCTTTGGCATTGGGTATGCAGCATCATCTAGTGGACCTCTACCAAGATTGTTCAAATTATTGCCCTAGGGTCAAAAATGACCCCTCCCCTGGGGGTCACTGGGTTCAAAATGGCCCCACCGGGTCACTTGTTACATATACTCGTATAGGGAAACACTTTAAAAATCTTGTCTAAAAGTTTAATATTTGAAATCTAACTTCATCTGGTGGACTTCTACCAAGATTGGTCAAATTAGTATAGCCCTGGTGTCAAACATGGCTCCACCCTGGGGCTCACTTGTTTTACATAGACTTGTTAAGGTAAACACTTTAAACATATTCTTGTCCATTTGCCATGAATGTTCTTTGGGTGCCCCTCTACTAAGACTTCAAATTATTTTGATAGGATGATAAACATTGTCACCAGGTGGTGTTGCTTGTTTTCCGTATACATGTATAGACAAAGAACAATGAATTTTGTTTAAGTTTGATTAAATCAGGTGAGCGATATAGGACCATCATGGTCCTCTTGTCTTAATATAAGATTAATATTTACCGGCTGGTTAAGCTCCTCTTTTTTAACAAGGGGATGTTTAGAGCTATAGTAGGCGAATTCCGAAGACACGCATCGAAATCGAGACTGAAATCAGTCCCTACTGTTAAAGTCTTATTACAATATCGGTAATGAATTACTTCAAATATCACATTCTTCGGTAGCTCTCCATTACTGAACACCATTTCGGGTTCAGAGAGATGTCTTGGTATTCGTAGATTGTATATAATGTCAACCCAAAGCACATGTACCTGTGGAACATTTACTAAAAACATATGGACTGGTTCATGTTTAATCATGTCTACAATATGGTACCACCAATAAGTCCGTAATCCAATAGTATTCAAAATAAAGCCATAACAAAGTCTTGTTGAGAAGTGTATTTGATTAACTTTTCTGATCGGTCAATACTTGTCCAAATGAAATCCGTGATCTGCCCTTAGCCCCTTGCTGGTAACACTATCAGTGGACTGTGCTTTGATTATGCAAGTCGCGGTGCAATGGTTATAGTGGAGTGCTCATGGACAAGTCACATTTCCATGCCTAGTACTGGTTTGTTAACCCAGGGATCATGCATACTTGAATTGTTAAAAACTGCGTAAAACCCCCCAAAACTGCTTTTTTCATGTTTTACTAATGCAAGCTAAAGCGAATTTCATTGATAACATATTTTACATGGCACTAATAAATCTTCTTGACTTTTTGTTTTAAATTTAGATTTCAATACAAACAGGTTGTAAACATATATCGTAGATCACGTTTGGTTAGCATTTGTACGTTGCAAACAGATCTGCCAATGCAGTGGGCAGGGGTTCGAATCCCTAAATCGGAATGTACATGTATTTTAATTGCATGAGTTATTATAGTGGTACTCTGTTCTCTTTTTTCTTATTCGCGTTGCAACGGTTGAAGTGGCGTGTCTATGGGCAAGGCACATTTGCCAGCCTAGAACGGTTTCGTTGACCAATTCGGTCATGAATAAATAGTTTAGTTTTTTTTTGTGTTCATCACTTTTGCTTGTCTGTGATTGGCTAAAATATTTTGTTCATAACCTCATGAATAAAAAAAAATAACATTGGCGACGTGCTGTAAGTGCTGTATTATGGACAATGACGTTATAAGTTATACTGTTATTACTCACTGAAATAGTCATAGTAATGTAGGTTATACTATTATGTTTTATTACTCACTGAAATAGCCATATTAATGCTAAAATATAAGGAATGGAGCGGGTTTTTTCGTTTTCATGCGGTACATGAACAATAAAACCTGATCACACATTCTATGAAACCGCTTCGCGATTTCATAGAGAGTGATCAGGTTTTTTTGTTCATACCCCCATGAAAACGAAAAAAAAAGCTCTCCATTCCTTAAATGAACGGTTGTCGTGATATAACTGAAATAATATTGAAAACGGCATATAAACCCCAATAAAACAAACTGTTTATTTTCATGTTTTGATAATGCCAGCCAAAGCGAATTTAATTGGTAAAGAAAGATTTACTTGGCACTCATAAATATTCCTAGTTTAGATTTCCAGACAAATACAACTTTGCGTTTATAAGTTAACTACAGTAAAAGTGTTAAATCACTACTTTTTATCAAATGTTCTTATTGTGTTGGTAAATATGTATTGACTTACCTTATAAAACAGTGTTCATAATGACAATGACATAATGCAGAACAAAACTGGCATGGACAAATGTGCAGGAGTGTCTTGGTCAGCACTTCGCCAAAATATACCTTAAACTTATGCAAATCATGATACATAAATGTTGTGTACCTAAGCAAACAGCAGTAACAGTGTTAAATTATTACTTTTTATGGAATGTGTTCACTAACTATGTTTCTATATCTTTAGAAAACTATGTAAGCATGAGTAGGGAATGATGCAGTACACAAATGAAATGCTTACATATGCATGCCTGTCTTTGGCAGCACCCTTCTCAGCTACAGCTAAACATTACGTAAACTATGGTATACTTGCACAAATATTGTAACTACATGTAAGTTAGAAACAGTTAAATGGTTATATTATTAATATTTCTGAAATGTGTTTACTGTGTGTCTATATTGACTTATCTTAAAAAGCTTTTCTCAGATATAGTTTGAAATTATTCATACCATGATACACACACTATCATTATAGAAGTTAGCAGTAGAAAAATTGTTGAATATTTCTTTTTATGAAATTCGTTGTCTGTGTCATTGAACATCTTTCTTCAAAATGATGCTGCCATAAAACATCTCTTCTACACTGCATCTTTTAACAAGGGGTAGTTAACCACTATGCTCACAATTTGTATTTCTGTTTTTAAATATAGTTGACATTTCTTGTTACTGTAGAAAATGTCACAACAGGCGGTACACAGAAGTTGCTGATACATAAGCTCAGAGACATTGTGTGAGAGATGGAAAATCTTATAACTAACTTTGCAACCTCATCTACCACTCTATGTTTACAGAGACACTATTATAATAGTGATGCCTAGGTTGGTCAAACTAAAAACATAAAAAAAAAAAAACATAATACCAACTTACTTATTTAGCTTACGTTTGCACTTGCTGTTTCAGATTTTGGCTGATATTCTGTTTTATTCAACTGTCACATGTAAAGCACATTGAGCTGTTGAAAATCATGAAATGATATCTTGCAAATTAATTGACCTGATCCGATCAAAGGTGTAAACATCTCAAAGTAAAGTAAAACAGATGAAATCACATGCCAATCATCAACAGCTCAACGACTTTTTCCTTTCATAGATCACTTTTAAATCACATACAGAATCCACATGCAACAACATTTAAATACAATTAAACTGTAAAACATTCTCTTACGTTGAAGGGTTACAACAACATGTATTTGCAAACGGTTACTTTATACACGAACATACACGAATTACTCCAAAAATCCAATAGTAAAACAATGAAGACTCTATAACATTACCACAGCTACATACACAAATCATAGTCATAAATGGCAGTTTACTGTCCATGTCGCTTCGATAATAAACGAAACGCCAAACTATCGGCGGATATTACATGATAAACGTTTATGATAGGTTTACATTTAAATTAAACCTTGTTGTCTTACGTGATCGGAGTTATGTCATATAAATTGATTGATTTATTGATTGATTGGGTTTTAACGCCGTTTTTAACAATTTCTCAGTCATATCACGGCGGCCAGTTCACCTACTCATATGTTTCCTGGTTTTCGCACACCAGTACTCCACACAACAATCTTCCCAAACAACTGGCTGCTTTTCCACATAGACTGTCATATAAATGAATATAATCCCTCTCATGATGTACCCTTTCCCGCATAAGAGAAATCGGCAACAAACGTTTTTGAAAGTATGTAGATACACTGTGAAGAAGCCAGAAGAAAATTTTAATTTCAAGGTGACGAATAGGAAAGACTATATATATATCGAATAGTGTTGAAAACAGTGGGGTAAAGGTGGATATGTCTCATTATGGCCAGTTTCTCCTTTTGCCAAAATCTTATCACAGATCGATATCTGCAAATGCAACACAATGTAGATGGGAAAGAGTTAACTATTCCTTAAGTATCTATTGATATGATAACGAACACTAAATTCCCTGACCGGATAGTGCGAAAGGTATATTTTCCTGCGTCGAGGATCATATTTATACATGAGCATGTGACCATATACAAATAAAGAACTACGAAAACTTACATAAACTAGATGATGCTTTTTTGGAACAAGCGTATGTTTCCCAAATTAAACAATCGTCCTGGGCAGTTTAAAGACTCAAGGTCAAAGGAATCTTGAGAAACCAATTTGAATTTGACGGCCAATAAGACCTTGACATTTGACCACGTGACGCACAAAGCAGTGGGGGTCACCGACTAACGGACTCGAATCATCTTGTTAAAGTTTAAGGACATTGGGTCAAGGATTTTTGAGATATTAAGCAGAAACCGATTTGACATTTACAGCCGCCGTTACCTTAACCTTTCACCCAATGACCAGTATTGGTAATCTTCTAATTGAATGCAGTCAACCTAATAGTTATCTGTGACAAAGGGGTGTTTAATTTATAATAGGAAACATATCTACATAAATCAAACATAAATTTACCTCTAACCATGACCTTTGACCCTCTTACCCCCAAAAAACAACTACGATCATATCATCCTTTGAATTTTGAAGACTCTGGGCCAAAGGTTCTTGAGATAATGACCGGGAACATATTTGACCTTTACAGTCCCGTGTCACCAAAACCAAAAGGGTCATCTGTGTATGGAGTCCAATCATCTCTTTGTAAAGTTTGAAGACTCTAGGACAAAGAGTTTGTGAGTTATTGAGCTTTTAACGGATTTGACCTTTTTAAGTGCCCGAGACCTTGCCATTTCATCAAGTGACCAGTAAGGATCATATGCTCAATAAATCCCATCATTCTATGAAATTTGAAGACTTTGAGACGAAGGGTTTTGGATGTATTGAGCAGAAACATATTTTAACCTTGACCTTTGACCCAGTCACCCCAAATATAATAGGAATGATCTACTCAATAAGACCAATTATCCTGTTAAGTTTAAGTATTTAAGTATTCCTGTTCTTGAGTAGAAACCGAAGATTGACGGCCAGGCCCCTGTGACCAAGTGAGAAAAAAAAGGACGGATCTTCTACTCAATAAGACCAATCAATCTATAAGTTTTGAAGATTATGGCACTTATAGAACTTCCGTTTTTTATCAGAAACAGATAAGTGACAGACGGGTCCCTGTGTTCTTGACCTTTGAACCAGTGACCTCAAAAATTAAAGGTATCAACTAATCAATTAGACCAATTATCCATTGAAGTTTGACGACTCTGAGTTCTATGGAACTCCTTTAAAGAGGTGAAACCAATGTGTGACACATGAGCTGACAGACATGACACCAATGTGTCGCCCAAATGGCTGGGGGAGACATACATATGTTAGTATAATACATGAAGTTAGGGCCGGTTTGTTTCCCGAACGCCTTCTCGATTTAATCTCTACCTGGTCAACATTGGGGATAAGAGGGATTTCAAAGGCCAGTTATAAGTGATAGATATATGTGGATTTAATTGATTATCATTATGACAAGATAATTGCACATGGTCAGATATTTTCTTTTATAAAAAAATTATATTATGTTGTATGAATTACGCTTATAGAACACTTCAAGTCTGAATTTAAACGCTTCCAAATGTATACAGTTGAACAAAAATGGTATTGGGATGAAATGTGATTGAAACTGTATTGTTGAAAAAGGACCAATGCATGTTAAAAGCAAAGGCTTCTGTCCCCACAACAATTTCAAGTGGTACAATATCTAAAATGGCAACAGGTTAGGGTGTTTATTCTGTAGGCATGAGTTTGATTCTCGTCTGCACTTGAAAGCGGTTTTAATCTATTTAAACTACATAAAATAATACAATTTAAACCATTTTTTGTTATCATATTGATCTTCTCACATAGCTAAGCTCCCAACTGTATGAGTTGGGATGCTGAGTTCACATAAGTCATTAAATCAATCACTCCTGTTTGGTATCTCTCTTTGAGTACTATGAGGCGACGATCAATGTTCAGGTACCGTTTGGTTCGTGGTCTAGTAGAACACACCATATGGCCAATACAAAATGCGAATAGCTTAGTTGGATGGAAATCAAAATAATGTGCTATTTTAAATTGACAAAATAAACTAATATTACTTTATCACTTTTTTCTTCAAAACGTATGTACATGTAGCACATGTCATTTATTTGATATACATGTATACAACATATATTGCTTACACTTGCTTAGTATGTAAGTATTACACCACTAGCACATAAATTGTCCTGCCAATAAAGAACTTGAGCAAGAAATTCATCAACATTTACATTGTTCATCAAAATATTTCTTTACATTCATATTTAACTCTGAAAATACAGACAACAACTGGCTGTAACTTGTTCGAAATCCATACACTTAAAACAAATAGATATCAACTTGAATAAAACAATTAGTAATTACCTTTTAAATAACAATATCCAACTAAGATTGACTATTCAATTCACTTTAAGGCTTCGCAACAACTAAAGGATTCCATTGGTGTTAACAAAATAATACGAACGCCGATCGCGATACGCACTACGTATTTTGAATATATATGTGTATTTTCTTAATCACAAAGCACTGATCAGGCATGTTTTTCTACCTCCTTTTCAAAATATAACACTTGTGCAGTAGATTACTATGGGGTTCTGCAGAAAAAGGCATGTGTTGAATCTCGAGTTTTCTTATTTAAAAAGAGAATTGTTAAAACATAATCATATAGACGTATAAGACATGCTGACAAATTAAGGGAAGTACATTATTTCCGTGTTACATACATATATATAAACATCACTTAGTTAGAAGTTCATGTGTATAACTACCTGAAACTATCACTTTTGTTATTAATGATATATTTTAGGCATTGTTTTATAAAGCCTTTCAGTCGACATTTTGGATGAGGATCTACCTTTTCCATATTGATTTTAATTTTCAAAATTATCCAAGAAAATCACCTGCCGCACATATATCAAAAGATTGAATTAGGAAACCATTTACTTTTTGTTGTAGTATCCATTCCAAGGAGAATCTCTAGATCCACAGCCTTATTCAGTATAACAAAGACCGTTTTTGGCCCCATATCTCGCGGGCACTCGAGTATAACATATCTAGTTTTGTCACTCCTTTCTGTGACACGTGTATATGTATCTGATTGTAGGGATACACATTTTTGTAAACAGATAAAATCCTCAATGCATAGCTGTGTTTAATTCAATCGGCAATTAGCTATGACAGTAGTTTCTAAACCCCTATCATTTTCTAGCCTGGTCTGCAATGGCCAAAGTTATATTACGAATGCACGTATTCTGTGAAAACCTATGGGCTCCCCTGGACACCTGATTGGGGACTTCTAAATTAATTCCTGAACACAGAAAACAGTTCCGTATGGAGCTTATGTTATTACATATGCTCACACTAGACGGTCACGGCACATTTCGACATATCCAGATAGCTGTTATATGTATGCTGAAATTATAAATGAGATCAGAACCAGCTCACACAAAGCTTTCAACGTTCACCGTATGAGTCATCCCACGAGAAACCCAACATTGAGGACTGCATAAAGTATCGACCCGGATTAGCCTCAGCATGCTGCGCATGATAACCCGGACAGACACTGTTCGACACCTGTGGATTTTTTTGTATCAGGAACATTACTCTATACCTCTACCCCCGGTCCGGATTAGACTGCGCGGACTGCGCAAGCTGATCTGGGGCGATACATTACGAAGATTCCATAATATTGGTTTTCTCGCGGACGGCTCATATACAAGGTACATGTATAATGGAAGTCAATACAATATATCTATCTATATATATGTAGTGTGGAAATCAAATGACATCAGGCTGAAATTTGATCTTTCAAACCCTGTTCAAGTTAAAGCGATGTAATGTGAGGGAAGGGGCTGTTCACTCCTCCTTACGCAAACGTCTGCTCTGTGGTTTTGCATGTATGTTCTAAGATTTCTTATTTGACCATTAAGCCCTACGTTGTGGGTACTTAAAATGAACATCATAATAGAGTTTGGTGCCCAATAAAAGGAATATTGGGTTCGAAAAGGGTTGTGTACATCACTTTCTTTCGGACAGCGATTATAGGTTTATTCTTTAACCAAATAAATAACAACACTTTAGATCGGTAATATAACTTTTATGAGGCCACCCTTAAACGTTATTTCGGGATTACACACGGTTCGGTCCGGATCGACCATGTCTACAATCAAGGTAGGCGTTCATCATTGAAGTCTCTGCAGATTGTTTTGGACCCTAATCGACTCTATAAAAATGCAATTTCATTTATTGTAAATGCCACTGAATTAAAAACGTCTGAAGATCATTTTTCCATTGACATTGTGAAATTATGGCGCATACGCTAAGATGAAGTTAGAGGTCATTTTTCCTATGACATTGTGAAAATATGGCGCGCACGCTGAGATGTAGTAAGAGGTCATTGTTCCTATGACATTGTGAACTTATGGCGCATACGCTGTGATGAAGTTAGATGTCATTTTTCCTATGACATTGTGAAAGTATGGCGCAAATGCTGAGATGAAGTTAGAGGTCATTTTTTCTATGACATTGTGAAAATATGGCGCGCACGATAAGATGTTGTTAAGAGGTAATTTTTCCTATGACATTGTGAAAATATGGCGCGCACGCTGAGATGTAGTAAGAGGTCATTGTTCCTATGACATTGTGAAAATATGGCGCGCACGCTGAGATGTTGTTAGAGGTCATTTTTCATATGACATTGTGAAAATATTGCGCATACGCTGTGATGTAGTTAGAGGTCATTTTTCCTATGACATTGTGAAAATATGGCGCGCACGCTGAGATGTTGTTAGAGGTCATTCCGATGCATGCTAAGTGTACTGACTTAGGGCGAGCTGTGCGTATCTGTAACGGAGAGTGGACATCAAAACGCATATTGTCCCCGTTATAGTCAGAAATTACTCTCCGGCCAATTTAGCGTGGGGGATCTACGTCGGTGTTAATTCTGGCTTCGATGATTGGTCCACGTGGTGACACGTGTTGTACCTTTCCGTGTAATGACCATGTACTGTAATACATAGAGTAACTCGAGGGCTTGGCGTGAAACGGTTGTAACTAAAAACCTATTTTGGAAACCCTGGTTTAGGGGCAATTTTGACCCCTTTGTAAACAATGCAAATTTAGGTGCCATTGCTCAGAACGAAAAATTATTTAACGCTTATAAAGACTTTATGGCGGGGTGATTAATCTTGTTAAAAAAAATACCAATTTGAGTTACAACCGTTTCACGCCAAGCCCTCGAACTTAATCTAACTCTTCCAGGTAAAAATACCTGTCCCACTTGATTAACGTTTCAAAATACAATGATACATCTTGAAACACACAATACGCTACCGTTTAGAGGTGATACTGTGATACAACAAGGAAACATTAATTCGTTCAAAGTGTGGTCAGGTTGATTTAGGGTTCAAACATATTGTTTAACACACACGGTTTTAAAAATGTGCATAACTTATAAGTCAGTTGAGACAAAGAGGCATAGAAAGCATTTGACATATACATGGAACATGATCTATTTGCGGCGGAATCATATGTTACTTAAAACCATGAAGAGCAGAGAATATGAGATGGATGGATGATTATAACAATATACCTTGTTATTCTAAACAAAACTGAAAATATATTTCTTTTCTTTTCTAATTTTACAACCTAAAACGTATATTGGGTGACATTTAATTTATGACGCATTTTACTTATACTCTTCTAGTATATTCAAAGAATTAATTGTATAAACATAAGCCTTTTATAACTAAATAACCTTTTTGGTTATTTTTCCTTTTCAATTTGGTATTCAAAAATAATGGCGACCTAAATAGTTTTTATTAGATTTAACTCAGTTTTACAGAGAAGGGTTTCACTGATTAGTATACAGTTAAGAACATCTTGAAATTGACAAATTTACCGTTCACGCTCCGCTCCATTCCGTTCCGTTCCGCTCCGCTCACGTTCCATTCCGCTCATAAAGCGTTCACTCAATCATAACATTGGGATTGCTTTTTTCCGTTCCGCTCATATTGAGCGAAGCATTCATGTGATTGGATTGTTTCGTTCATAATGATTGTTTCGTTCAGAGCGCAAAATTCCGTTCCGCTCATAAAGCGTTCCAACTTCGTTCCAATCACGCTCACGATCCAATCACGTTCCGCTCAGATTGTCAATTACATGATGTTCTAAACTGTAAGAACATCTTGAAATTGACAAATCTACCGTTCACGCTCCGCTCCGTTCCGTAATGTTCCGCTCCGCTCACGTTCCATTCCGCTCATAAAGCGTTCACTCAATCATAACATTGTGATTGCTTTTTTCCGTTCCGCTCAGATTGAGCGAAGCATTCCTGTGATTGGATTGTTTCGTTCATTATGATTGTTTCGTTCAGAGCGCAAAATTCCGTTCCGCTCATAAAGCGTTCCAACTTCGTTCCAATCACGCTCACGATCCAATCACGTTCCGCTCAGATTGTCAATTTCATGATGTTCTTAACTGTACCACATAAGTTACATAAACGACACCAATTTTCAGGAAACGTGTAAGACAAGCATAGGAAAGAGAACAATGACCCCAATAAACATGAAGACAGACAATTAGTTTACTATTTGAGCCGTCCCACGATAAAACAAACATTGTGGTCTCGGCGTAAAATATCGACCAGGATCAGCTTCAGCATGCCGCGCACGCTAACCCGGACAGACACTTTTCGCCTCCTATGGATTTTCCGTTCCAGGAATCATTGCTCTATTTCTCTATCCCCATGAGACGGAATGTGTCGGCGCGGATTGCGCAGGCTGATCTGGGTCGATATATTACGCAGAGTCCATACTGTTGGTTTTCTCGTGGAACGGCTCATATTTAATAATAGCAAATTCAAACTGTACAATTTGTTAAGTATTATAAACTGATGTGATACAAAATGTTTCCTATCATATCTGCACATTTGACTTTAAAAAGCATGCATGCAGTCATGCATGAATAGCGTTAATTAAGAAATCACCAATCACACAAACTACGTCCAGTTTTCTCTTAAAATAAATATTGAACAACAAATAATGTAATGCAATACTATAGCTCAGTATGTTATAACGCAGGATGTCGATCAAATGGTCGTGAGTTCCAATGCCGACTCGGTCAACAATCTACATTTAACACAATTCGTTGTAACTAGAAATAATTCGTATAACCCTGTTGGGCTAAAGCATATAATATTATGTCGGAAGGTAATCAGATGCCCTGGAAGCTTGATGTGTGGCGTACATGTAGGTTCTTCTCCTACGCCAAAACGAGGAAACGTGTAGGCAAGTGAACAGGCAAGTGAACTAGCAGTCGGGATATATACTTTTGAAAACAACATTTGAGCTGAATAAGGAGAAAACCAACATTGTGGACTATGCGTAAAGTATCGACCCGGATAAGTATCAGCCAAAGCATGCCGCGCAGGCTAATCCGGATAGACTCTTTTTCGCCTCCTGTGGATTTCTTTTTTCAGGAATCATTACTCTATACCTCTTTTACCCTGTGTCGGTCCGGATTAGCCTACGCAGGCTGATCCGGTCGATACATAACGAAGATTTCATAACGTTGGTTTTCTCGTGGAACGGCTCATTTATCCTTAACCAAAGAAACATAAACATGTATTTTAGATCCGTGGCTTGTTGTTTAAAATGTCGCATGATGTATACATATCATGGTCAAGTCACTGATTTTAATTTACACGGAGTACAACAAAAAATTTGATTCCCCAGCTTAGCTGTCTTGAGCTGTACTATTTCATATACTCACGTGAGCGGTAATGAGTCACACTGTTCCTCTGATTATTCTTTTCGAGGCCAACATATAATCCTACTTTTTAATTTTGTTAAAATGCAACAGACAAACAATGAAATCGTTAAATACGGATAAACACAAATGACTGCAAGGAAGCATGTACTTGTAAATGACCTAAACTGTATTCTTTAAAATGAAGTGACTTGAATTGAATAATTTGAATAGCAATAAGTTTATTTGACAGATTGTCGAAAAGGAATGTCGTCAATCTTGGAATTTCATCGGTATCGTTTATATCTTTTTCGGCGATAGCTGTTTCACCTCAGTTTTGACTTAGATGTTAAACAAATGATCTAGATTGTAGACCAATCAAATGTTGTGTTTATTGCATAGTTTCATGAAATACAACTGTACTACAGTTATCATCGAATTAAGATTGGTTTATCTCAAACGTAAATATTGGGATTTTAATCGCTGAATAGACGTCGTGCTTTGTTAAAAGGTTATATTAGGTTATCTAAACGTGACAGTCCCGATATAGCCTCGTTTGTATGCAAAAATAAGTTTATTCTGCGTGGGATGGATTCCTATGCTAGGCATACAGATATACATTCTTCTTAACCATTTACTTAACCCTTTTCCACATACAGACGTTTTCTGATGTCTCTTCAGCAAACGACTTTTATTAGCTCGACTTTTGAAAAAACGAGAGCTATTGTGGTTAGCGTCGGGGATTTGAAACCTGGTGTCCCGGGTTCGATCCCAAGTCGCGGCACTGCAGCCATGGTGGAGTGCACTTGGGCAAGGTACACTGTCTAGCCTAGTACTGGTTTGTTTACCCAGGGATCATGAATAAGTGAACTGTCCCCGTGATATAACTGAAATAATGTTGAAAGCGGCGTAAAACCCCAATTAAACAAATCAGAAACATAGAATACGTCAAATTAATTATTAGACCTGTACTTACGTGTAATCGCAAAATAGGATGCCTCCAATGCTCCGATCACACGAAAATGGTATCATTATAAAAAGGTTAGTGAATAAAAATAGATTTATTTTCGTGGATTTGAACCAGTAACCACATTATCGGGATATATGTACGCTAGGTAGAAAGCTTATAACAATATACGAGTACAAACCTTTTTTAATTTTACTTTCGATATTTTACCCTTGTCTCTAAAATCTAAATTCAGAATAAAATGTCGCTAATATAAATGAGTGTCGTGTTAATTCTGTTTTCCTATAAGAGCTGGCATGATATTGGTCATTCATACAACTTAATACTTTTCACACGTCTAACACCAACCAGTCACTTACCATCAATACAAACATGAACTATATTGTGTACAGACGATAAATGCTGTAACTTTGAGGATAACAAAGGCACAACAAAGGCACACAACTTGCAATTATTATTTTGAATTCACTGTAAAAGTCTACGATACTCATCCATTAACAGTATTATACACTATACAAGAAGGAATGTGTCTCATACTAAGTCAGGAGGTTGAGGATTTAACTATTTCAAGACCAATGGCAATATTGAATCACCTCGTAACGAATTGTCCCACATGAAATCTGCATTGCTTGCCTTTTAATTATCAAACTATTCAAAGTAATTCATTACATGAACAGTGGATTATCCCGATTGTGTTCATTGAAGAGTCTACTTTAGGAAATTAGGAGCTGAAATAATTGAATCAGTAAAGTGATAACAAACTAACCTCAGAGTATTTATAACAAGTGTAAAACTAGAAATTCAAAGTGCATTTATGTTACACACTCGTATGTTCATGTAGCTTATCCAAATGCACAGTGTTTTTCAGAAGTTCCGTAAAACATTTGGTGACTTATGTATACAGTTGAGATCTGCATGCGAGGATTCGGATATTGATCTAGATATACACCTTTATTATTTACAAATATTTCCTCTATAAAAGTTTCTCGTCATGGCCCCTGACAACTGTGCATCCTGAATCGTCTCAGGCAGGGTATGACCAATACCCGCGTCGATCTCAAAGTCAACATAATCGATGTCATCAGAACTGTTTGTGGCGTGGACATCTGGGGCCGGGGGAAACTCGGTCTCATGGGTGTGACCTACAAATGTTTAGTTTAAACTTATTTATTTTACGTCGATTGTGAAACAAGTTTTAAGCTTATATTAATCACGCTCAAATGTCTGCTCCCTCGAGAGATAACGAGTACTCGTGCTCTGAGTGGAACAATTCCAAAGTCAGAATGCGCTCATCAAAAATACAAATGTTTGTACAAACAATTGCACATTCTTGACACGTATATATCTTTATCCGAATATCTGCATACTTATATATTCCGCTCATTTCAAACATTATTTCCGCCTTCTTGGGAAGTGCATTATTCTTTCAAAATAGTAATTTGATAAACTATATGTCTATTTTTTTTTCGTATGCACATGTATATTGTAAATGTTTTGACGATGAACCATATGTGTTCAAGTCTTATGAATAAACTTCTGTTCTGTTCTATATCGTGATTTAATTTCAATTATATGTACATGTACACACTTGCATGAGCATATTGCCAACACATACATTTTATTGATTATCCCTAACATGATCGTATAAAGGCAAATTGGCGTAAAACGATTTGTTCTATAGTTATGTTGGTTTTGGGTGTGTGTTTTTTTTGTCTTTCCGGGGGTGGGGGCGAGGGGGGGGGGGGGGGGTGGTGTTATTTGTTTTGTTAAAAATACATTTAGGACTTCATTACATATGTACGAGCAGTTAAGGCTCTGGTTGGTGAGTCTCCTTTGTAAGCAGATGCATTATCCCAAAATCGTTAAACGCGGCGGCTTATAGTCATATATGTAAATTAACATGACATAAGCAGTAGGTTTTTCACTGAAGCTTTTTTGTTTGATTCCAAGTGTTATATTACATACATGCTAGCAGTGACTGGTCTGGCGAGATTATGCGCCAGCATTACCTGGCCTAACCTAACTTTTCCCTGTGACAGTCATGTAACTGCAGGCGTCAATAGTATTATATTAAACGGCTATATAATATATGGGGGAAGGTAGCCAGTTGCCGTGTAAGAAGGTTGTGTTGAGTACTGATACGAGAAAAGACATGAAACACACGTTGTGAACTGGGAGCCGTAATATAACTGAAATAGCATTTAAACCGGCGTTCAGCTCCAGTCAATCAATTAACCTATTCACGCATGTATGAAGAGAGCCTTTTTGTGATAGGCACCATACTCTCATGTTGTGAAGTATTTCTGAATAACTTATGCAGGTTTATGACGCAAAATAGCAAATAACAAAAGCACGTCCACTTACCCGCATTCGTCAACGCTAAGTCATAATCTTGATTTAGACCACGGTTTGGGTTAAACAGCCCATGCTCCACGTTCCTGTCGTCATTCCCATCAGAAGAGTTAAGTTCGACTCCGAGTAAATTAAAACTTACTTCATCCGTCCCTGTCGAAAAAGATATTTCGATAATTCGATACATACATGTAGTTCAATCTCTCCGGAGATAGATATTTCGATAATTCGATACATAGTTCAATCTCTCCGGAGATAGATATTTCGATCATTTGATACATAGTTCAATCTCTCCAGAGATAGATATTTCGATCATTCGATACATAGTTCAATCTCTCCGGAGCAAATTCAGGCACAGGCAAACAAGTGCAGCTATTCCAGAGAGATATCGCTTCATAGAAATTATCCTTTTCCTTGATAGAAAAAACTCTATAAGTGAGTAATATAACGATACTACTCGTTCGATGATGTTTGCTTTCTCTCCTGCGAATGAATAAATCATTTTGTACATATTTCCAACTTATATATTGGGATAAAAAAATAAGAAAACAGGAAATGCATATGAATATAACGACTTATATGTACATGTAATTATATCCATAATTAAAATGTATGCATGAACGTCTTCAATATGCTAACATATCGGTTGCCAAGCCTAGATTAGATAAGTCTCATGTTAGGAGATGAAATAATTTTCCATATTCTTACATAATACAACTTATTTATCCCCTTTCCCACACACAGACGATTTCTGGCGCCTCTGTAGCAGTTGACTTTTGAACATATTGTTACAAAAGAGAGCAATTTCTCCTTTTGCCACACAGTTTTCACTATTCAATAAATGTTCTCTCATTTATTTAGAGTTTCCATCATTTTGACTAAATTATTTCAAAGTCGTCAGCTGCAGATTTGATGTATGTGGGGAAGGGTTTTACATACATGTACATTACACACAAGCACCAACTAGATGGAAGTAAGTGAAGGGTGTAATTATTCAGGGAAAAGTGTACTTGAATTGAAACCGACCCGAGTTGTCAGTTTAAAATTAATATCGCAGCTAGCAACCATGATTTGTATAGATAAAACAATATATTCCGGCAGCCCCCAAACAAATGAGAAAAGATATTCCGGCTGCCCCAAACAGATGGGAAAAATATATTCCGGCTGCCCTAAACAGTTGGGGATCTCAATTAAGTCTTTCACTGCCGAATTTCACAAAGTCGACTCTTCCATGTTGAAAATTAGACCTTTCCATTTTTCGTTCAACAAAAACAAATGGTTAAATTGAATCACTCACTAAGTGGTAAACAATACAGATTTCAGGTGAGAAAGATCTTTGCAAGCTATCTCACCTGAATCTGCATTGTTTGCAAACGCATTTAAATGGCTTTGGCAGCGAAAGGGTTAAAGTGCTTGATATGAATTCCATAATAAGTTTAATCAAAACAAGTCATCTATCTTATTTTAGAATCTGTTTGAAAATACCCTTTTCCGTGTGCAGATGCAAATATAGCAGTCAACTTAATGAGTAAAATCTCCTTTTGTCTTAATGATTTGAACTATATTCATTGCTTTCTGGTCAGTTTCCATCAGTTTGTCTAAACGTTTTCAAAGTCGTCTGCCGGAATTTTGATTTATGCCGGATATGAAATTAGTTTCAGTGGTGTACTTCTTTGATAATTTACCCCAACATCTGTAGTGATGAAAAATTCAAATATTTTCATTGTACTTAAAATTCCACGGTTTCAACAGAGAAGAAAATAGTATATTTTTTCTAAAACGAATTTAGTAACAGAAAACAAATTTTAGGCATGTATAAATAAGAACAAAGTGGTTTTGATAAACTGTGTATATCGTTTTGTTTACATACCGGGTTTTCTCTTTTTGAAATGACAGAACACTCCAATAAAGCCAATGGATATAAATACAGCACCAGTTAGCATCACACATTGGAAACGTTTTCTATTAAGCTCGTCATTGAATGGTGAGGGAAGTGCTGGTCTTTCCACGTCCATGCTTTCAACTGCCAACAAAAGGTAATATCGGGGATTAAACGAGGCTACACATTACCTGATATATGAGCCGTCCCACGAGAAAACCAACATTATGGCCTCTGCGTTATGTATCGACCCAGATCAGCCTGCGCAGTCCGCGTAGACAGATCCGGACCGACACATTCCGTCTCAGGGGGATAGAGGTATATATAAGGATTCCTGAAACAGAAAATCCACAGGAGGCGAAAAGTGTCTGTCCGGGTTAGCCTGTGCGGCTTGCTTATGCTGATCCGGGACGATACTTTACGCAGAGTCCACAATGTTGGTTTTCTCGTGGGAAGGCTCATACATACATGTAGCCCATCCACAGAATATATCAAACCGAAAACCAACCCGGGAAAATAAAAAAATAAACATTACTTTCATCGAATTCCAAATACAATCTTAAGAGACAATGTGGGAGAAAATGAAATTACAGATTTATTGCTAAATGTTTCGCGTTTTATCACAGAAAAGGGTGACATGTGTTGTACAGTATTAACACTTTTGATACATCTTCAACAGACGATTATTAAAAACATTGTGGCAAAGAGAGACATTTCTCATAGTGAAAAATGTTTCCTAAATCAACAAGTGTTTGTAACTATATTCGATAATTATAACTTTTTATAGAGATGTTTTACAGTCGTCTGCTTTAGATTACTGTATTGGGGAAATGGTGCGTCGGTTAACCATATTTATACTAACCTTTATCTTGACTTGGGATGCACTTCTGTGTTTGTCTGCGGTCATAGTCTGAACTGTAAGTGATAACACGTAACGTTAATATGGGATATTTCAAGTTTCAATATCAATAGGGTATTTTGATCCAGTCGAGAAGATATTTGCGAACCATTAAAAGATATACATGTATGCGGATGACTAGATAAGGCGGAGTGAACTGGTCTTTTCCCATCCATATCTATATTATGACTCCACTTAACCCTATGTTGTGGGTACTCAAAAGACGATTCTTTTGCGTACCCGCAACATAGGATTTGAGGGTCAAATAAAGATTTGGGCATCTTATTTAGAGCTCTGTGTATGTAATAGGGTATAGAAATATTTCTCATAATTGAGTTTGTCACTCTCAACAATATGTGTTTTTAAAAGGTAAGAGCCATATTGAAATACCGAAATACGTTAACATCTCTATATTATGTTATCATTTCCACTTGTTTGTTTGGTGTTTTACGCCGCTTTCAACAAGTTTTCAGTTATATCACGGCGTTTCCTTGATAAGTTACCTGTACTGCTGGTCCATTTATCCTGACACCAGCCTGTCAGTCGTATTGCAAACCCTGCAACCCTGAGCGCCACGTAGGGCAGGTATTACTACCAGTTTAAAAGTCTGATTCCGGCTTGTGTCAACACAATTCGTTTTTAATTTTGAGTGACTCAGTAAACGACGGAATGCAATATAATAAGTGTTTACAGACGGCAAGCTCTCTCGATCTAAAGATGTATAGGATATTAACGTTATCCCCCGGATACTGCAACTAGTATCATCATTTCCGGGTTTAACCCTTTCCCACATGCAATAAATCGGCAGCAGACGACCTTGAACAAATTTAAGGCAAAAACATTGAAATTCTGAATAAATGAAAATTTAAGTGATGAATTTAATTGAAAACATTGCGGCAAAAGGAGTAATTGTCACACTGATGTTTATGTCGACTGTTGCATATGCGTCAACAAGCGTCTATATGTGGGAAAGGGTTAACAAGCCCTTACACATTAATGGTTTGATCTTTAAAACTAATTGCTATTGACATTTGAGTTAAACGTCGTTTCAATGCTATTCCAGTTATATCAAGACCGATCAGTTCAACTTCCACCTATTTCTTAGACATTCAGCCTATCGTAGCCGATTGACAGTAGTCAAAGGATGTTTTTTTGCCGAATATTCGAATTCAATTTTCGAAAACGAATATTCATTTTTTTGTTACGACTTATTTTTAAAGAAATATACTTTTATTAAGCAATCTTAAAATATTTATGCAAACTACACGAACTCTTTTGAAACCTGTCAGTCCGAAAGCTAATTGTTCATATATGTTCATCTTTGTTCAACCAATTATTGCCTGGAAATGTGTCGGTCCGAATTAATTTTTGTCAGTCAGGACTGAAGGACTGACGACTTACGCGTAGTCTGTAATTATGTCTTACAATAATACAATACAATAGAATACAAATACCTTTATTTCTCTCAGTTCTACAAACAGAATACATGTGGATGAAATAAATACAAAGAAATCGCGAGTTGGAACTAATCACGATAAATGGTGAAGCGATAAAGACCGTGTAGGTTTCATCGGTACAGGAAGGTAGACAAGATCTTATCTACGTTTCTGCGTAAAACATGCCAAATGATACTTCCTGAATTGGGATCGTCCTCTTTAATAGCTGATTTATTTCACATCAGGCGTTTTACCCAATCTTTATTTTTAAATGTAAAATAAGCAATATTGTTAATCATAAGCAATCCGTGTTTATATAATATCTCGAATCGCTTAAGATTTCGCAACCTCCTTACTTTTTGAGATTCATACCAACACATTTTGTAAACTATAAATGATGGAAAGAATTTAAATAAATGACTAAGTTGACATGAATAATAACTTTGCTGACTAACACAACTTGAAATATTTTGGCATTGTAATTAGGGAAACAAAAATGATGAAATATGCTTTTCAGTATTAATTAGCGCTAATTAACATTGGTGGCATTGGACCCTGTTACTCCTTATCTATTTTCTAGAGCAGTGGTCTAAATGATAAGTTCAATGATTTGACACTATACTACTGTAACGTGTATTGGAGTTAAGCCATCGCGGGTCACCCATCCAGGCACTAACCGCGATGTACGTTCATTTACTGTGTGAATAAGTCAACCACTCTACCAACGTCGCTATAAAAGCCGGCTTCTACGACAAGGTCGTAGAAGTGGTATTTGTACCTATACCCCATTCCCGTTACACTTACCCCGTCCGACTGTTGAGTTTGTATTTTCCAAAAGGACAGTTAACACACGGATAGCACTCGATGTCTCCACATATATTCACTTTCCGGGGTTTAAACTAAAATAAAAGAAAATCACGAATAAAGTCGAAAGATAAAAATAAATCGAAATGAGCAATAATCATTATAAAAAAACATTCCTTTAAGTTAAGGGATATCATTAGTGCATAACATAACCGATATGCACGAAACCCCACTTCATCCGGCCAAAAGAAAAATATAAACCAAACAGTACACGTGTTTCGGGTCCAGTGTTCTGACTTAATTAAACCGAACTCTAAGAATGACAATATGCTGGTTTGTATACACCGGTTTATAATATGAGCTGAATTACGAGTAAAGTATCGACCCGTATCAGCCTAAGCATGCCGCGCAGGCTATCCTTTACAGACACTTTTCGCCTCATGTGGATTGTCTGTTTCAGGAATCATTACCTCTATCCGTCTGAGAATGTGTCGGCCCGGATTAGCCTACGCGGATTACGCTCATATGTATAAATCCATTTCGTAAATATATAGAGGATATTACATGAGTGGTCATTCAATACGAGATTTTATTAAACGAGTGTTCAAAAATTGATAAAAACGAGCCTTGGCGAGTTTTTAGCAATTTTAGAAAACGAGTTTAATAAAATTTTGTATTGAATGACCACGAATGTTATATTCTATTTATATCATAAATTCCAATTCGACGATTATTAGCGCAAAATATAATATAACGTCGCTATATACACAGGCGTCCGAATTTCTATTACAGCAAAAAATGCTGAAAATCACAAAATAACTCGCCAAAATACTCAAATTGTCTCTCTATATTGTCTAAACGCTATGAAAAATGATCGTAATGGTTATTTGGGGAATCCCGCACGTGTTACTATAAATAGCACCTCTTTACGTCCATATAGTGTAATAATAATGACAAGGTGTGCAACGGCGTTTTCTCCCCTTGCTCGATTCGGGCAATAATTTCCGCCGAAATACGCCTAAACCGACCTAGTCTCAGGTAGAGACAGGTTCACAAATGATTTTTCTCCTGATCCACAACATCAAAATTTGCCAACCGACCAACACGCCGGCGTTCTTAAGCTAACTGTTCATTATTTTTGGAAATTCGCCGAGTTCCCGACCGCCATGCGCTGACGTCACACTAATAACAATTCTGCGGCGACGGATTAATCAAACTACGATTTAATATATGGTCTAATAAATAATGTTTATACTTCTTTCTAAAACGTACAAATATATAGCGTATTTTTTATGAATAATTTTATTTTTGGAAGAAAAATGATTAAATACCAAGTCCAACGAACATTGCTCAGGTACAATATTCTAAAAAAGCGCGTCAATACGCGTTAAATATACGCTGCAGAACGTGATTATTGTGACGTCAGCGCACGTCAGCGCATGGCGGTCGGGAACTCGGCGAATTTCCAAAAATTTATTTAAAGTAACACGTGCGGGATTCCCCAAATAACCATTACGATCATTTTTCATAGCGTATAGACAATATAGAGAGACTATTTGAGTATTTTGGCGAGTTATTTTGTGATTTTCAGCATTTTTTGCTGTAATAGAAATTCGGACGCCTGTGCTATATAGCGCGGTAATTTTCAATGCTTTTCATTATGACGTTACGTAGCATTGTTATTACACTAGTTGAATATGCAATTTATTCAATGGCTTTATTACACTCCCGGCGACATCATGTATGATATCGTGTTATTGTAAACCATCCTATTGAGATGACAGGAGGCACAACTTATTGATATCCAAGATTTGGCAAGATTATCTGTGCTAAATAGTCCATAAAAAAACATTTGTTTGCATATAAATGAGTGTATACCGTCACCAGATTAAACATATGACATTGAGTTTACATTCTTTGTATATGTGTATAGGATGCACTGGAAATGATTGTTTTGATCACTTTTAGTACTTTGACCTTGTTTGAAAGTGTAAATAGAGAATGCTAAACACCGGTTTTTCCCGGCCCCGATTTGGTCTAAAATGAGAAAGCTTAGAAAGTGTGACAATTGAGGGCTGAAACTGGTCGATTTACATGGAAATAAAGAAGGCATTTATTTGGTGAATTGTAACCTCACGAGACATCTTCTCCAAAGGTCATTCGTATTGCAAAATACTTACTGTGGTATCCCATCCAGATCCGAGAGGACACGTTGGGCATGCCTTACAATATTCATCACCGTAATTGGTACAGTGTTCCCCTAATTCCGCTCGACATTGGATCGCAAAACTTTTTGTAGTCAGAAGAATTAATGCCATGGATAGTATGAACAACTTGTGGGGTTTGCATGAATCTCGCATGTTGGTACTCCTAAAAGAAACAAATATGAATTTATGTTGGGAATATTTTAATAAACACTGTGTGTTGGTTGTGTCATGATATTAGTCGGGCTTGTTACATACACCAACAGATCAATTAATCTGACATCGGGACAACCGTCGTAATGCCAAACAGAGTCTAGGTATTTTAAAATTCAAGAATCTTTATAAACCACTCAAACCCTATGGTGTGGGTACTCAAAAGAATCGTCTCAGTGAGACGATTCTTTTGAGTACACACAACATAGGGTTAAGTTGAGTCGCAAGAGAGATATTGTTGGAAAAATACCAGTCTACCCCTCCTTATCTAGTCTTCTGGTCATACCTACCATCCCGAGAGCTATGGGGTGTCACCGACATGAATTTATAATATCCGTGTTTTGACCTGACTGGAGGTCGATACTACCTGTGGTACAATTGTATATATAATCCTGAATATTGACCCTGTAATCAAGATGAGATATAAAAAGCACTACTGACACAAAAGTTTATATATGCACGAATCAGTAAAGACGAGAGGTTAGTATGAAATATGCAGTTTCGCTTCCATGATAACCTTTTGACAATTATAAACCATTTTGAGTATTAGTTCATATGGTACATGTACATATTATGAATTCAGAAGGCAAACGGCTGAGCCCCGTCAGATCAGTCGGTAGAGATGCGGGATTTCAATCCAAGGGCAAACTTTCCGACGTTTGACAAAAGTCAACAAGACAAGAGTCATTCGTCTTTTACCAGCGGGCTAACAGTCTGTGTAAAAAGGCAGCCAGTTGCTTGGAAATCAATACTGATGTGTGGAGTATTGGTGTGAAAAAGCCATGAAACACATGGGAAGGTGAACTAGCCGCCGTGATATGATTGAATAATTGTCGAATAAAGGTATTAAACCACAATTGATCAAAAGCAATAGGAGTATATGTTAGCCATATCCAGAATGCAAAGTGAAATATCTTTATTTTGAGTGAATACAGGTCTAAGGCTCAGCATACTGGAGTAGTACTATGTCTTTTTCAAAAGTGGCTTCCCTGTTAGACCTTCTTGGGGATATGTAGCTTTGCAAGTGATGCCTCTTTTTTGGTAAATTACCCGGACAAAAATATACTGTTGTTAAAATTAGTACTTAAAATTCATTGGTAGATTTTTTGCAACCTAGTCAAACTAGGGTAGTTCTAAGAACTACTCATGTCAAAAATGTATATCGTGTTCATAATGTTGTTTGGGCTAAGAATTTATTTAGTTGCGAACCAAGTACAACAAGACGAATTTTAATGCTAGGCATCAAAGACGCCGCACATGATTTTAAAGCTTGACTTAAAGGGAAGCAGATGCAGTTCAATACGTTTAAATAACCTGTGCACACGGACAGGATGTAAATATTTTGAACAAGAATGTACCTTTATCTTAAACAAGAAGGCCAATATGTTCCTTTATTGCTCACCTGGATACCATAATCTATAATAAAAATGTTATCAAGAGCAAAAAGGGTCAATTTTGACGTAGGGATTAAACACTTTATATGCTACGATTTATGTGATATTCAGCATGTAAAGTTTAGTCTTCAAACCATTTGGCTTACCGTTTGCTTAACATTGACTGCAACACTAAAGTGTCATACAAGCTAAAGTTTCTTAATTTTAAATCTGCTCTAACTAGATCAATTAGATAAACAAAAAACAAAGATACTGAAATATTAACAGATATTAACTTAAGTGTTAATGCCTCTAGTTATAAGTTAAGTGTGACACAAGCTTTGGAAGGAGAGAGGGAAGTCTATTCTCCTTCCAGTTGAGCTGAAGTATGATAACAAAAAACGAGAGTATATAAACAAAAAATACAAATAATTCTAACTAGTTTAAAGATATTTAATATCAAAATTAAGCATTTATGAAATTAAAAGAAAAAGTTCTCATGTATAGTCAACATATAGCAAGAATACAATGGTCTGAATGAACAACTGTATGGGGAGGAACGTTTTAAGTTAAGTAATACAACAGAAATAAATAGGAAAAAAACATCATCCGAATCTTTTTTCTGAGCTTTGATGAATCAAGTCGTCAGAGCAGTAAACCAAACAATTAAAAAAAGCGTAGCCTAGTGAACTCCGTAAACCAACTCATAAAAAAACCTTAGCCTAGTTAGTTGGGGAACAGTTATTAAAAACAATTTAAATGTGTCTAAAGTTTTGTAACAACGGTAAACGATGTACATATTTTGTATCGTGTTGTTTCTTAAATCAGTTAATACAATTTATTCAATCATAAAGGCTGTTTTATCAAACATATTATAGAGTTTTTCTTTACAATAATATTTGTTGGTTGCTCCCTTTTCGATTACGTCACCCCATGGTACAAAATTAAAACCTATCCCATACTGACGCCGCGCTTCCACGCGTGCCGCGCTTCCACGCGTGCCGCGCTTCCACGCGGCGTCAATAAGGTTAGACCGCATGGATATGATCTTTTTTTTAATCCATGATGTTGTTTGATATTGATCATTTTGGGTATTTTGTCCCTTGTCTCTGATAGTGAAAATAGAGTATGTGGAAAACCCAGTTTGTGGGCCATTCCGAAGGAGTGTAAAATTACAAGAACCATCTTCGCGGAATGATTTCTGTCTTGCATTGTACATGACACCAATTCTTTGGATTATTTCAAAGCTGAGAGTTAATTGTTTTCAAATTTATAGGGTGTTCTATTTGTATACAATGAAGAAAGTGTGACGGTTAAGGGTAAACATTTTGTGATTTACATGGAAATAAAAAAGGCATTTTAATTGCTTATCTTTTACCTAGACCGCCATTGTTGTCGACTCGTAATTGAATCGTAGACACAATGATGCGTAATGCCTTTTCTAACAGCGTTTTTCATTAAGAACTAGTGTATTATCTTATTCTGGTATTTACGCCCGGATATGTGTGTTCTTTGTTACGATTTAAATGCCCCTTTTGACCTCGCAGTATGTTCAGTAAAGCGAACACCAAAACAATTGACTCTGTATGTCCTTTTTTTAAATTGTGATTATATACAATTTACAGTTTTTCACCAACACGTGTATCATCTGCTGAGGTTAAACTGAGAATTCACATTATTGATTGCATGTCCCGAGTCTGGCCATGGGAAACTGTACACTTTCTGAACAGTGTACGCTCAGGTCAGCGTGTTCAACTGTTCAGACTTATCAGAGGTTTACAGAAGCTTCTAACACGACTGTGTACGTTACATGAGCCGTCCCGCGAGAAAGCCAACATTATGGCATATGCGTAATGTATCGACCCAGACTAGCCTGCGCAGTCAGCGCAGGGTAATCCGGGCTGACACATTCCGTCTTAGGGGGATAGATGTATAGAGTAATGATTCGTGAAACAGAAAATCTACAGGAGGCGAAAAGAGTCTGTCCGGGTAAGCTTGTGATGCATGCTTAAGCTGATCCGGGTCGATACCTTACGCAGAGTCCACACTGTTGGTTTTCTCGCGGGACGGCTCATCATTTCCTACCCAGAGATATTGCTCTGGACAGTTTGTACTGCAGTTATTCACTAATCTTTCAGAATCATTCGTTGGTGTTTAACGACATTATGCACAATTTATCAGTCACATCACAGCAGCCAGTTCACATGGGTTTTGTGGTCTTCTCACACTAGAACTCCACAAAAAGTTCCTTCCTAGCAACAAGCTGCTTTTTCCACATAGACCGTAAGCTCATTGATGGAATACGAAAGACACTTGCATTGACTTTTGTTAAATGCACAAAGAAAGAGGGCCAAGAAAGGGTTCAAACTTGTAGTCCCTGAAACTTAAGCCAACTTTAGTCACCTGAGGTATTTGAATTAGGAGGGCAGATGTTGGATTTACTTCCGCCTCAGTCTGCCCTATTGATCGTACTGATGGGATTTAGACAATGTTACAGTCATCAGGATTTGTGCTACATATTTGGGATTTCTAACAAAAGTACAGAATTCATGTAGAGCGGACCATTTAATGACTGAAAAGGTTTAAGTTGCAGCAGACGACAATTTCATTATCTTTAGAACGCAGACAGTGCTTAAGTGTAAGCTGTCATGTTAACTTTTGCGAACCTGTTGTATTCTATCAATAAATAATACAAACCATGATATGTACATTAAGATAATGTATAGCATAATGTGAATAATTAAATTATCTAAAAAAAAAATACCTTTTTGTGGTTTTAAATAGCCAAAGAACACACAGAAAATAATTATCAACACGTGTCTAGTTGTAAATCCCGATTATTAGTAAACACTGTATCGATTGAGCCACCCTTCGTTGGCCAATGCAATATATGTATTGTAAAGTTTACATGAATTATACCAGACAGTAAGTAAATTGCAATTGATATCTTTTATCAAGCGGTTTAACTCTTTCAGCGCCGAATTGTTAAAAGTAGACTCTTCCATGTTCGAAATCGGGCGTCTCCATTGCCCATCTAATAATATGTTTGAAATATATATATAACTAAACTGCAAACAATGCTGATTACGAGCTGACTCACCTGAATCTCTATTGTTTGCACAAATCTCAATATTGCCATTGGCGCTGAAAGAGTTAACTTCCTATCAAGCGGTGATTTACAGAGACAAAGTGTGTTACATTGTATTATTTAAGCCGTTCCACGAGTAACTCTGCGTAGTGTATCGACCCAGATCAGTCTGCGCAGTCCGCGGCTAATCCGGGCCGACACATTTCATCTCAGGGGGATAGAGGTATAGAGTAATTATTATTCCTGAACAGAAAAAGCACAGGAGGCGAAAAGTGTCTGACCGGATAAGCCTGCGCGGCACGCTTAGACTGATAAGGTTCGATACTTTACGCAGAGTTCACAATGTTGGTTTTCTCATTTATATTCTGTATTTTAAATCATCCATTGAAATCCTTTTCATTTTCAAAATGTCTAGATATGACACCTTAAGTGACCGATATGAATTGTAAATCTAGATCTAGTTCGTGTTTAGAAAATATTACTGGTTACATCTGGGACTCGTGTTACATTAATTAACTATTTGACGAAACCATTTGAGCGCAATTATTACTTCTGCCTAGGATCCAAATGGATACTGCTTTCCATAAGTTTCTTGAAGTATTTTAAAACTAATTTGGCGTCCAGTTTACAGCTTAAAAAACTTAAAACACGGTTAACAGGCTGATCTGGATCTATCCAGGTCTCAAATGCTTTAGTATCGTAATTAAAATACTTTCTTATAGCAATGTTTCCACTTATTAAACACATGGTAGATATTGTTTATGTTATAGCCAAAGTTCTGTTCGGTGAGTACGTGTATAAAAATAGCATAGCTTGACAGGAAAAAAGTCGAACATAGCATCAATGTTATGATAACAAGACCAAATACAAAATTTAATTCCTTCGGCTTACTGCATCGTTTCACCCATTCACGTGAGTATTACCAAGATGTCAAATTCGGAGTATAGAATAACTTATCCCGCCAATGCACAACATACGCTTAGACTAATCCGGGTCGATACTTTATGCAGAGTTCACAATGTTGGTTTTCTCGTGGAACGGCTCATTTATATTCTGTATTTTAAATCATCCATTGAAATCCTTTTCATTTTCAAAATGTCTAGATTTGACACCTAAAGTGACCGATATGAATTGTAAATCTAGATCTAGTTCGTGTTTAGAACATATTTCTGGTTACTTTAAATAACTATTTGGCTGTTTATATTATTATTTTCATGACGAAGCAATGGACATTTGAACGTATTTATTACTGGTTTACATAAGGCCTAGGATCTAAATGGATACTGCTTTACAGAAGTTTCTTTAAGCCTTTGAAATTATTTGACGTCAAGTTCATAGCTTAAACAATCTTCGCGGATGAACTGGCTGATCTTGAC
Organism: Serripes groenlandicus; assembly: GCA_031761405.1. Lineage (NCBI taxonomy): Eukaryota > Metazoa > Mollusca > Bivalvia > Cardiida > Cardiidae > Serripes > Serripes groenlandicus. Next base: position 47,623,809 of record JASEVX010000006.1, read on the forward strand.
TACCCTGGTCTCAAATGCCTTAGTATCTATAACTTTCTTATAGCAATGTTTCCACTTATTAAACACATGGTAGATATTGTTTATGTTATAGCCAAAGTTCTGTTCGGTGAGTACGTGTATAAAAATAGCATAGCTTGACAGGGGAAGAAATCAAACATAGCAGCAAGCATCAATATTATGTAACAAAACCAATCCCTTCTGCTTACTGCCTTATTTCACCCATATAGCTAGCTATTCACGTGAATATAACCTCCCGCGCTAACCTACAGTGAGACGAATGAAACCATTACAAAGAAAAGCGTAGCACAAGTAGAAAGTAGTGCAATGCACGTGTATATGTATGATCTCTGTTTATATGCCCAACAGTTATGGCTAATCACAATACCACCAAATACAAATAAGTTCTGAATATTTAACAAGTATTTTAATAAACAGCTTAGTTTCAAGTAAAATATACTATGATTCAAAGTGGAAAGCTAATGCTTAAAACGGTTTCATTTAATTTATGATAATTTCAACCGAACTTAACACGGTGAGAACCTGTAAGATATGAGACAAAACATCGTTGTCTGTGGAAAATACTTTTAGCTACAGTTTATAGTACACTATAGCATTAAAACAGTAATAAGCTCCAGATAAAGGAAGATATGAGCCATCCCGCGAGAAAACCAACAGTGTGGACTCTGCGTTAAGTATCGAACCGGATCAGCCTAAGCATGCCGCGCAGACCGCGCAGGCTTACCCGGATAGACACTTGCCTCCGCCTCCTGTTGATTGTCTATTTCAGGAATCATTACTCTATAGCTATATCCCCCTGATACGGAATGTGTCGGCCCGGATCAGTCTGCGCGTCTGAGGCCATAATGTTGGTTTTCTCGCGAAACTGCTCATATAGTATTATGTGCTGATAGTTAAGTAAATATGTAGACTCTATATGGAACAGAAGAATATCTGGCAGATTCTGATGAAAATATGTCTCCTCATAAAGAAGCAAATAACTTCTTATACATATTCGTTTAAGATAAATATCTGATCAGATAAAAATAAAGAGTTTTAATGTATTACCATAACCGTTTCGAACATACACTGACGAGTCTGCAGCAGACGACTTTGAAAACATCTAGGTAAAATATGGAAACTCTCCATAATGAATGTACATGTACTATAATAATTGAGTGTAGTTGAAAACAATGTTTAAAAAGGCGTCAGTATCAGACGACTTTGAACACATCCAGGTAACATATGGAAAGTCTCCATAATGAATGTACATGAACTATAATTATTGAATGTAGTTGAAAACAATGTTTAAAAAGTCGTCTGCTACAAATGCGTCAGTATCAGACGTTTTTGAACACATCCAGGTTACATATGGAAATTCTCAGTTTATGAACTTTTAATAAATGAAAAGATTTGAAAAACAATGTTTTCAGAAGTCGCCTGATGCAGATACGTCAAAATGCGTCTGCAGATTAGAAAGAGTTACTCACAACGTACCAATATACATCAGCAGAACTTTACTATATTTTAAGTGATAAAAGTTTTCTTTAATTAATGTTTTATCGGTTTATTTGATAACTTGATTGACTTTCAAAGATGTTAATGGCGTATACCATCGTCTGTTTTGTACTTTCACAACGTATCGGGAAAGAAGACTCAGTTAAATCTTTCCTGCATGTCCCAGCCTCCTGACTAAGCCGTGGTCCCAACCCGCCGTACTTGCAAGTGCGTGCTGTCTACTTGCAAAAACGTGGTCAAAATCTGGGGATCCGTACGTGGTGAGTACCGCCTCAGTACGGATTTGGGAGCACGCAGACACGCCGTAGCACTTTTAGTGCATGAGGAATTTTCGCTGCGTTCGGGATGCGGTCGGGCTACGGATTCACCCCAGTACGGGTGACGCGCGTGTCTTCTACAGCCAATGAGCGCACAACGCACTGACTCCGTGAGTCTTTTAAATTTTGTCCACGGTCACTTGCTCTACGGACGGCGCACTTAGCACGTTCGTGCTGCGCACGTGATAAGTGCGTGGTCTGTGCTTACCCGGCACTTCCCCAGTTCTACTGTCCAATGAGCACGCAGAACTGACGTGGACCGTACCGAGTAAGCACGTGCTCCGCACTTACAACGCACGTTGTGCGCACTGATTTCTGCAGTATATATAAAAGCCGAGCCGACGGACGAGTGCCAACATTTCCTCCCCAAGATGACTAATAAGAGGACACAGAAGAAGGGGTCAGCTGCATCTGCAGCTCAAAAGGCAGCGGATACGGCCAGAGAGGCCCAACAGAAACGGGCCGCGGAAGATGAGATGGCCAGAGAGGAAGGGGAAGAGGCGAGGAGGAACGAAGAAGAGTCAGATGGTGACCCCTCGATTCACGCTCTAGCTCTTGGAACAACGTTTCGTACTGCCCGAAAAGCCTCCTCCTCTCGATCCATGGACGAACCCACCATCTCCTGCGTCGGCGTCTCTGTTGCCTCTCCCTCTCCCGTATCAAGCCAAGTAATACCACGTCGTGCTCGTGCGCTGCCACTTGAAGCTGCTCTTGCAGCATCAGAACCCGAAGTATCTGCGGTGGAATGGGCAGCATCAGCTGGGACTTCTGGAGAACCTCGGAATGTCGTTCTATATATTCCCCCACCCCCCCCCCCCCCCCGACATTGGGCGGAAAAACTCACGTTCGTGCACTTCCACGCACTTACAACATGCGAGTGAGTAAGGACACCGTACGTGAGCAGCACGTGTAAGTACGGCCTCCGTACGATAACGTGGCAATCGCACGGAGATCGTACGTTGTAAGCAAGTTGTAAGCACGTACAACTCACTTACCATGTGTGCAACGTACGATGCACGCAACCGCTCACGGCCAGGCGTGGCGTGCGGGCCACGTACTTACACCTTGCGCAACCGTGCGAGTGACGTGCGTTGACGTACTCTCTCCCTGCTCTTGCCACTCCCTCCCCACGTTTTCAGAAAAACGTGGCGGCCGTGGCCTCCCCAACAAACGTACGGACTAAAAACACCACAAGCAGGCAAGCTATAAAATACATTTGTGTTTAAGTGAAACACGGTTTACCCATAACCGACCGATACATTGATAGCTCGGAACAGACTTTTATTAAATGCACAAAGAAAGAGGGCCAAGAAAGGGTTCGAGCATGCAGCCCCTGAAACTAAAGCCCGCTTTAGTCACCTGAGGTATTTGAATTAGGAGGACTGATGTAGAATTTTCTTCCGCCTCAGTATTGATCGTACTGATTATATTTAGACAATGTTACAGTCATCAGGATTTGAGCTACATGTACATATTTGGGACTTGTAACATGTCATATTAATATTTGCGAACCTGTTGTATTCTATCAACTCATTCTATAATAAACTAATAAATCTAGTCTTCACCCATTTGTTTCCATTAAATAATATAAACCGTGATATGTACATTAAAACATCATAATGTGATTAATTAAATTATATGAAATATATAATAAAACATATGTACCTTTTTGTTGTTTTAAATAGCCAAAAGAACGCACCGAACAAATAAATCACCACGGTTTTCTTTCAACGTTACTATCTAGTTAAACACATGAGTCACACTTCGCGGGTAAAGGAAATATTCATTGTAAAGCGATGTTCCTCTCTCTACGTATAAATTAAACTACATATACCAATACCCCCATAAGGATACTAGACGGCGAGTCTATTTATTGAACAAAAAACAGTTAAACTGTGAAGTACATGTACGTAATGAGACCTGTAATAAGTAAACTTACATATTTATTAGCTCTCCTATGCACAAAGTGCAAGGTGAGCTTTTGTGATCGCTCACCGTCCGTCGTCCGTCGTCGTCGTCGTCGTCCGTCCGTTCACATTTTCCTTCAAACGACTTCACCTCCTAAACCAATTAACCAAATGCAAAATAATTTTACAGGAATATTCCTTGGGTGGATCTCTTTCAAAGTGTTCAAAGAATTCTATTCCATGTGGAACTTTGGCTGCCACGGCAACAAAAAATGGGAAATTAACCAAAACTTAAAAAATCTTCTTGTCTGAAAGTAGAAGGCCCATGCCTTTGATATTTAGTATGTAGCATCATCTAGCGAACCTCTACTAAGACTGTTCAAATTATAGCCCTGGGGTCAAAAATGACCCCTCCCCGGGGGTCACTTGTTCTCCTTAGACTCATAGATTTTTTTTTTTTTTAAATCTTCTTGTCATAAAGAAGAGGGCCCAACCTTTTATATTTGGTATGTAGCATCATCTAGTGGACCTCTACCAAGATTGTTCAAATTATAGCCATTGGGTCAAAAATGACCCTATCCCGGGGGTCCCTTGTTTTACATAGACTCATTTAGGGGAAAAACTTTAAAAATATTCTTGTCTAAAAGTAGAGGGGCCTGGCCTTTGATATTTGGTATGTAGCATCATCTAGTGGTCCTCTACCAAGAAATGGTTCAAATTATAGCCATGGGGTAAAACATGACCCCTCCCCGGGGGTCACTTATTTTACATAGATAGGGAAAAAACTTTAAAAATCTTCTTGTCTAAAAGATATTTGGTATGTAGCATGATTTAGTGAACCTCTACCAAGATTGTTCAAATTATAGCACTGGTGTCAAAAACGACTTGTTTTGACTTGGTCACTTGTTTTTCATAGACTCATATAGGGGAAAGAACACTGAAAACTTTTTAAGTTTGATTAAATCAGGTGAGCGATATAGGACCATGATGATCCTCTTGTCTAATGAATAAAGCATCGGAAATGAGAAGCAATATGTTTAGAAATCCGTCTCGCCCAGGAACAACCAGAGATAAAACAATTGTATGGACAAAACTGTGTCAATTTGTCAATGACAGATTTTAATGTTAGACCTCATCATGTTATAAATGTTGCATACAAATGTAGAACGACGTATTATAGCTTACACAGCCATGCAGTCGGGGTCACATTATAGTGATGATGATGATGATGATATATTATTTACACAATTTCTGTCAAGGTTCTTGATGATCTTTATGTAATAAAGTTATAATGAATATTAAAAATGAAGAAAACATTGAAATCTAAAAATAAAACAAAGTAATAAAAAAATGAAAACTTAAAAGAAATATATGCATACATACAAAAAGATCAAAGCTTAACGAAAAGATGAAAAATGTGGTGGGTTCGAACCCAAGACGCATAGGCCTGAAATCGTTAATCTCACCGGCTCAACCGACTAAGCTAAGATGCTATTATCATACTTTGGAGTTTAAACCGATATTTATTCATATATTTGACTGAACCGAGGCGTTTCAGAATACACAATTTACCTGCTCCCCCTATAACATGGACTCGGCTGATCTTTGATCCCTCAGATGTCAAATTCGGAGTATATAATAACTTATCCCGCCAATTCACAACAATATATACAAATAATTCATCAATGTCCCGTTACTACCTCAGCGCATACGAACAACTCTTTTGAAAACGCTACGCGAATACAAATATTACACGCTATTCTAAACGAAACGCGTGAAATTGATATACCAGACAGTTAGTAAAATTTCAATTGGTGGGCAATCGGTTTAACTTCATATCAAGCGGTGATTAACAGAGACAAAGTGTGTTACATAGTAATAGTTTAGCCTTTCCACGGGAAAACCGACATTATGAACTCTGCGTAATGTATCGACCCAGATCAGCATGCGCAGGCTAATCCGAAGAGACACATTCCATCTCAGGGGGATAGAGGTGTACATGAACAGTAAAAAGTACTAAAAACACAGGAGACGAAAAGTGTCTGCCCGGATAAGCCTGCGCGGTACGCTTAGACTAATCCGGGTCGATACTTTACGCAGAGTTCACAATGTTTGTTTTCTCCTGGAGGCTGCTTATTTATATTCTGTATTTTAAATCATCCGTTGAAATCCTTTTCATTTTCAAAATGTCTAGATATGACACCTAGAGTGACCGATATGAATTGTAAATCTAGATCTAGTTCGTGTTTAGAACATATTGCTGGTTACATCGGGGACTATTATTATTATATGGACAAAATTATTGGGCTGTTTATATTATTATTTTCATGACGAAACCATTGACATTTGAGCGTAATTATTCCTGGTTTACATAAGGCCCTGCCTAAGATCCCAAATGACATTTGAGCGTAATTATTACTCGTTTACATAAGGCCTAGGATCCAAATGGATACTGCTTTCTAGAAGTGTCTTTAAGCCTTTGAAATTATTTAGCGTCCAGTTTATAGCTTAAACAATCTTCGCGGATGAACTGGCTGATCTCGATCTAGCCTGGTCTAATGCCTAAGTATCGTAATTAAAATACTTTCTTATACCAATGTTTCCACTTATTTAACAAAAAGTAGATATGAGCCGTCCCGCGAGAAAACCAACATCACGTTCCTCTGCGTAATGTATCGACCCAGATAGCCTGCGCAGTAATGCTTAGACTGATGCGGGCCGACACATTCCGTCCCAGGGGGATAGAGGTTTTGAGAAATGATTCATGAAACAGAAAATCCACAGGAGGCGAAAAGTGTATATCCGGGTAAATCTGCGCGGCATGTTTAGGCTGATCCGGGTCGATAATTTATGCAAAGTCCACACTGTTGGTTTTCTCGCGGGACGGCTCATATTGTTTATGTTATAGCCAAAGTTCTGTTTGGTGAGTACGTGTATAAATATAGCATAGCTTGACAGGGAGCTGCAATATTATGATAACAAGACCAATCCCTTCTGCTTACTGCCTTATTTCACCCATATAGCTAGCTATTCACGTGAACATTACCTCCCGCGCCAACCTACAGGGAGGCGAATGAAACCATTACGAAGAAAAACGAAGCACAAGTAGAACGTAGTGCAATGCACATGTATATTTATCATCTCTGTTTATATGCCCAACGGTTATGGCCAATCACAATACCACCAAATAAAAATTAGTTCTGAATATTTAACAAGTATTTGAATAAACAGCTTAGTTTCAAGTAAAATATACTATCATTCAAAGTGGAAACCAATGCTTAATACGGTTTCATTTTATTTATGATAAAACACGACGAGAACCTGTAAGATATGAGACAAAAAAAAGTGAATTAAGAGTATGTCATTTAACATCGTTATTAAGTAGTTTTATCTAACGTTTATAGAACACTACGGAATCCGCTGTGGTCGGGGATTTCGAAACCGGGTGTCCCGGGTTCGATACCCAGTCGCGGCACTACGGTCATGGTGGAGTGCCATTGGGCAAGACACATTGTCTAGCCTAGTACTGGTTTGTTTACCCAGGGATCATGAATAATTAAATTTAATTGCGCGCTAAATGACCTTAGCTGTCGATGCGCCATAAAACAATATACATTCATTCATTCATTCATTATAGAACACTACATCATTAAAAGTTAAAACAGTATTAAGATCCAAATAAAGGATGATATGAGCCGTCCCGCGAGAAAACCCACAGTGTGGACTCGGCGTTAAGTATCGACCCGGATCAGCCTTAGCATGCCGCGCAGACTTACCCGGATAGACACTTTTCGCCTCCTGTGGATTTTCCGTTTCAGGAATGTTTACTCCATAATCTATCCACTTCAGACGGAATGTGTCGGCCCGGTTCAGTCTACCCATGTTCTTTTTACATTATGTAGTGTTGCCATATATTTACATAAAATAATTTTAACTCGGCTGGCCAAGTTTTGTTTTCCATTAATACAATCTAACAAAGAGCACTTGATACTTGAAATATACAATTATTAGAGTTGACTACTTTAAACCAATATTTAATAATAAAACGTTCTAACTCTAAGTTGTTGGTACTGCACCAAATTTCACGGGAGTAGTTCAATATTGATCCGACAAAGGAATCAACTAATTGAAGATAAGCGTAAATCTTTGTGTGTGATAATAAGGCGTTCATTGCTTTAATACCTTCCCCGATAACTGTACGGATGCGAAGTAAACGACCCGGTGTAATTTTGTACAGTAACCAGGGACGTAGAAGATCGTATCTACGTCCCTGCAGTAACGAAGTAATTGAAACAGTTCATTACTTCAATCTCTGCTTTATCGTATTAGAACTTTTCCTCAGCCGATATATTCCCTCTTTTTCTGAACACCATTATTTTTGTTTTGTCTACATTTGCTTGAATACCCCACAAATCACAATAGTGTTTAAGGTTATATGTATACTAGTTTGTAGGTCGGACAAAGTATCGCTAATTATTCATCTGCATATATGCTAATAGTATGACGGTTATTTAAAAAAGCATTATCCGGCTATTTATATCGGTAGTTAAGAATAGCTCTAAATCTTCAATAAATAGCGAATATAACAAGGATGTGCACACTTCACCCTGTTTTAATCCAACTGATATGTCTATGATTTCAAAGTAATTACCATAGTGTTTAACCCTACATTTCACATGTTCATACATCGATCTTATTATACTTAGCATTTTACCAGCTATTTCCTTTTTATATAATTTGTACCAGAGGGCGTTATTGTGCCCTTTTTATGCCCAGCATAAGCTACATATAACCCCAAATTGTTTAGACAAAATATAGCATTTAAGGTAGAATAATTCTTTCTAAAACCGAACTGCGAGTCGGATATAATATCATACTTTTCGCACCACTTGACAATACGTAAATTGAATACAGATGTAAATAATTTCCCGAAACAACTAACTAGAGTTATACCACGATAGTTATTAAAGTCATTTTCGTCACCTTTTGTGTATATCGGTATTATGATACCATTTGACCATTCTTCTGGAAAGTAGCAGATATAGTGTTTAAATAAATCAGTTATATGACTTGATAGTGTATCGCTACATCTATAAAATACTCGTTTAGTACAGTGACATATACACATGCCTTGTTTTTCCTTCAGATGTTTAATTCCTCCGTTAACTTCCTCTACTGTGATCGGTGAGTCCAATTCTGCATATATTGGTTTAGTTGTAACATAATGTGTGCACCATTGCTCAGCTTCGGCATTAACTGTTATATTAATATCATTCATAAGTTTTTGAAGTGATTATGGAAGTTTTCTAACTTAACATTATCTCTCTTCTTCACACTTTTTTTGGCAAACATCTTCCAGAATTATTTTCGATTTTTACCTTTACAACGCTCAAATTCTTTCACCTTTTTATATCTATATTGTCTTTTCGTTTTTTCTAAATGTATGCCTATATTTATTTTGTTTACTGTAAGATATTTATGTCTATTTTCATCACTTCTGTCCGTATTGAATACAAGTTGCGTCAAACCATTCAGATTATTTATGACTAGAAAACCCTTTTCCTATTTTAACACGACATTTCGTCTCAAATAAAAGTTATCAAGCCTGTAACTCTCTCAACACATTTCGTAACTGAATCTTGATCTTATTTATCACAATCCATGATAACATTGTTACATTGGGGTAGACGTGCTAGTATGCTGCTTCTGAATGCATCTCTATTTTCACTATTCCATTTCATGTTTCTTGTCCAGAATGCCATGTTTACTGTTTATTGATACGCATATATTGATCTTTAAGGTGGAATCATACCTTTGAAATAACGTCGTTTTTGACGTCAAAATGTACGTTTTTGCGACAATGACAGTGTTGTTAAAGAAATCACAATTACTTCCTCATTTCAATTTGGATTCGGATAAAAAGAACTTTAAACTGAAGAGAATACAATAACCTGTGTGATAATATCAATTATATACATCTGTCATGACAATTAACGTAACTTAAGGTGACTTAAAATAGAAATTTCGCTAGAATATTTTAACAGTAATTTGATTATTTCTAATTTATTTAAAATTCGCCCGAGAGATTTTTTTTAAAATAAAATATAACATAGAACACCTATTCATCTACCATTTGCCAAACTTTCAATCAAATCTATCGTGTCGATTTTTAATAAATCACAATGCCGTTAAACCTATTGTGTGCGTCGTAACGTTCACTGCGGAATTAAACATTGAGACGCATCCAGGGTAATTAAAATGAATACTTATTTTTTCCTTATAATTATCAATTTCATTCTAAATATAAGCCATCTCCTAAAGAATAATGGTTGGTAGTATATATATGTTTCTATTTAAAGAATTAAAGTAATTATGGTCGTAAATAATTTAGCAAAAAACAACAAAATGATATTTGGATCTGTCATATGTATAAACTGACTCGTTTACTTTCCTGTTCGACTGTTGTTCTATTTCTATGAAATATAATTATCACACATATTCTATGTCACCCTTGGTTTTTGTGGCGATTGGTTTGACAATCGCCACAATGCTAACAGAAACAACAACAACGAAAAATATTTACATAGTCGGTTTTGAACAATCGGTTGATATTTTTTTTACTTACTGCAAACTAATTTACTCACATCCGTTATAGTTCCATCATTGATGCAGAGACGTGATTAATAATAATTATGCCAGTGCTACGTTGGTACCGGATTGTTACTAATATTTGAGTTTTATCGAGACATTATCTACATAGAGTTAAAATATGTAAATATTATCTTCGTCATGATTTGGCAGATAATAAATATCATTGCGCGTTCTGCCTTGCAAATAACGGCAACTCTGATGATACTCAAATCTGGAAATTCCAAAAGGTTCTATAAATAGCTCGCGAGACCAAAAACCAGAAGAGCTTGTAAATCTTAATATTATATACGCTTTATTTTGTAGTTGTTTAAATATATGAAAGCGTCTAGATGAAAAGACTGGTTTACAAAGGTTTAAAGGACACACGATGTCAGTGTGTACACACGTTATGTATACACGTCTGCACGTTCTAGAGTCAATTAGCAATCAATGCTGACAGTGTAGCCTAATTTAGTTTGGAGATCGAGCATTATAATATATACCTATATTTTTATAAATTGAACAGTTTGGCAAATAGTGAAATTGTGCTTTTGGAGCATGTTTTGTGTTTGTTTTTGCACTCACATTATTCGAAGCAGTTTAACAACCTCAGAGACATATAAATACACTGTGTTTATATGTCTCTGACAACCCTCAATCATGCAATGTGAAGGGACTAAATTGTACAGACCTGTTTAATATCGGACATCATTGAAACAAACACCAAACTAATGGATACTGTTTTCTCTCCTTTCTTGATAAGTTAGTCATTTCTAAAGTGTAAAATATATTTTATCTTAATATGGCCTAACGACCTGATGATAAACATGTGATTACCCGAACAATTTAGATTACAAATAGCCATTCTAATGAGCTAAAACGGTAGTCTATCGAGTACCAACTAGATTTTTTTTATAACTTTGGAATGGCCTAATTTTGAACTCATCATGACCAATTTCAGAACGTAACTAAATAATCACCAAGACAACATTCTGGCAAACTAACATTATTCTACTGTCAAAAGATGCAGGGTTGATACATTCTCAAATATACCCGCACCAGAGTCATCGCAAGCCCTACACCGATATCCTGCTTGTTACTTTGCAGGATTTTCCATACGATCGCCACTACAGTGCCATTGGCGCTTTGATTTGTTACGGATTTGAGTTAACAGTATACAAATGTTGTTTTCAATATGCAATTTTGAGAATTTCGAAGTCTATACCTGTCACGCAAAGCTTTCTTGGTATTCTATCCGTGATAATGTTGTTGTTGTTTGCGGCAAGTTTTTGATTAAATTGCAATTTGTGTTTACACAGCTGCACAGTTATGTGTGATTAAAGGAATGACCATTACTATCTCATCTTATATTAACATCTATTTGAAGCGAATGATATAAACGCCTTCATGATATATATAGTTCACAATCTTTCCTTAAATAATTTTAAAGCAAAACTTTGTTTATTTAACGAACTCGCTGACTAATAATACAGTTATTACCTTACCTTTACTAACAAAACAAATGCCCTAGATATTTCTTTTAAAAGAAATCATTATAATGCAGAACACCATTTCTTCTCCAATTTACTCAAATTTGTTGGAAATATATCGGACTAACTTTTAGTAAAACGCTATGCCGTAATACTGCTGACGTGCGCGGGTACGCGCGTTGTGGAACTTAAAATGTAAAGCAGCCACCCCTTCTCCTATCTTTCTTTTTTTACTCCATATGTCCCCGTTATTTTAAACTACCGGTACTTAGTTTTGTCTTGAGAATTGTTTTTTACCCTTAACCCAAATTTCAAGACAAACTATCGGGTTGATTGTAAGTAAATCACAATGCCATAAAACCGTAGCAGATCACACATTTGGTCACTTGCTCATACCTAATTACTTGTGTTGTCAACACACTTCCAATTATAAAACAAAATGTATCATTACCCGACTATACGCTGTCTACATTTTACAGACACCTGTGCAATGACATTAAAGACTCACTACATAGTGCAGACAACGATGTGATGGCACTCCACGGGATGATGTATGTAGAGAATAATAGTGGGTTATTTACCCAAACTTTACAGGGAAATATTGTCAATAAACACCTGTATTCAAACAGCTCTTAGTTGAATTGAACTGCGGAGCTCTGTTAATACAATCAAGTCAAAACTTTCATAAAATCTTGTACATAACGTTTTCCAAAGGGAAGAAAGTCAGATAGTTCTTCTCGATGTGTTATCATATAAAGTGTTTCCTTAAATAACAAAAGCATGATCGAGGATATAATAGATAGAAAGCTTCGCATGACAGTTATAATCGTTGACGTGTTGAAACATGTTGTGTGCCTGATAAAGAGAAACTCAGTATTTACTGTTATCTGAAGATACATTACAAAATACCTAGAGTGACAAATAGGAAAGTAATAATAAAATATATTAACAATGTCAATTTCTTCCATGATAATTCTGATGATTTTCTTGTTTGAAGAATTTCGTATCAGTAATGTTGGGTTATATAAAATCATGAAACTTCATGTTATATCAAATTACTATTTGATGTTCCCGTATCAATTTGTGTATGTAAATGTATGTATGTAAATGACGAATTACATGTATTCGAATAAGTGAAATAAAATCTATCTATAAGAACTGCAAGCGACGGTTTGAGACTAATACTAATACATGGAATGTGAAAAAAATGATTTAATAGATAAACAGCGAAGTAGACAAGTCAGTTTATATAAAACATATTTAATATTTAAAGGAGTATAATAGATACAGTTTACCACTTTCGTAAAAGAATAAAATTGATTATTTTTATGAAAAATCCGGAGTTCATTTTAATAACCCTTGGTACGTTTCAATTTAAATTCCGCAGTGTACGGTTTGTTGCGTGATGAGCTGTAACGTCATTGCGATTTACTAAAGATCTGCACGATAGATTTTCTTGAAATGTTGGTAAATGGTAGACAAACGGTTGTTCTAAATTATATGAGTTTTTAAAAAAAATCTCTCGGGCGAATTTTTAATAAATTTGAAATAAACGAATTACTGTTAAAATATTTTAGCGAAAGTTTCACTTTTACTCCCCTTATGTTACGTTTATTGTCTTGGCAGTTGTATGGAAATTACATCACTACGCAGGCAATTTTATTCTCTTCAGTCTGGTGTTAACTCTTTCCAAATACCACTTCAAACGAGAAAGCCATGCTGATTTCTTTAACAACACTGTAATTGTCGCGAAAACGTACGTTTTGACGTCAAAACGACGTTATTTCAAAGGTATGATTCCACCTTAACCCAAAATTGTAACGGGGTATGGTCAGATAATTTATTATATGAAAGCCAACGTCAACCAATACACATGCAAGAACTACATAAATGTGTGTTGTTTCTTTGGTCAAACTACCAAGAGGAGTTATGTGGAGTAATATAGTAGTGTAACAAGAAGAATTTTGATGCAAAGCATCAAAGACGCCACGCATGATTTTGAAGCATGACTTAAAGGAAGCAGATGCAGTACAGTACATTTAAATAACCTGTGCAAGCAGACAGGATGTAATTATTTCGAACAAGAAGGCCAAATGTCCCTTTATGTTAAACAAGAAGGCCAAGATGTGCCTATATTGCACACCTGGCTACCATAGCCTATATAAAAAGGTTACCAAGAGCAGAAAGGGTCAATATTGACGTAGAGATTAAACGTTTTATATGCTACGATCTATGTGATATTCAGCATGTGAAGTTTAGTCGTGAAATGACAAGTTTAGTCCTGAAACCATTTGGTTTCCGTTTTGCTTAAAATTCACTGCAACTATAATGTGTCATACAAGCTGAAGTTTCTCAAGTGTTTTTTTTTTTTAACAATAAACTGTTTTAAATCCTCTAACTAGATCCATTAGATAAAAAACAAACATACGTGCTTAAATATTAACATATATTAAGGTTTATTGCCTCTAGTTATAAGTTAAGTGTGACACAAGCTTTGGAAGGGGAAAGGGGGTGGGGTGATCTATTCGCCTTAAAGTTTAGCAGAAGTATGATAGCAAAAGCGGGAGTATATAAACAAAAAATACGAAGTAATCAAAAATTAAAAGAAAATATTTATAATCAAGATTTAGCATTATGAACGTTCACATGTATAGTCAACATATAGCAAGAACTATTAAGTTTGTTTTGTTTGTTTGTAATGTCACTTTAATTGTTTTGAATATGCCAGTAGAAAACTGAAAAATAAACAAAAGAAAATGGTCAAGTCAGTTCCCCAATAGCAAAGAGCGAAAACCAGTTGGTACGAATCGTTCATCTCGAACGAAACATGAAAAACCGGGTACGAATCCAATGAATTTTAGATGAAATCGTGAAAACAGCGAAGTATTCATAACGGAAGGAAGCAGAGACAACTTAATTACTCTATGGGAACCGATGACACCTTGTCGTCTTTTCAATAAGAATGACCAAAATTGCCAAGCGATGACATGCTGCATTTACAAATAGAACGGGTCACGTTACGGCCATGCCTATTGCATAGTTGGGCTAACGTTGTTTTTACAGTTTCTAGAATTATACTGTAATATGTAGTAATTAAATTGAATCATCATTGATTTTTAAAAGATTACCCATTTATTTAAAAATCTCAATATTGTAAATAGGCAAAAACATCGCCTGAAACTTTTTTTTTGAGCTTTGATGAATCGGGTCGTAAACCAAACTATAAAAAGAACGTAGGATAGAAAGTTAGGGGAAAGTTATTAAATACCCATTAGATGTGTCTAAAATTGTGTAATAACCGTAGAAGACAAGCCTATTTTCAGTATTTTGTATCTTGTTGTGTCTTAAATCATTTTATACAATTTATTGATTCATAAAGGTTGTTTTTTTTCAAACAATCAACAGAGGTTTTTTTAACAATAATAACATTGGTTTCTCCCTTTTCGATTACGTCACCCCATGGTACAAAATTAAAACCTATCCCATACTGACGCCGCGCTTCCACGCGGCGTCAATGAAACACTGAAAATAATTTTTCAAACCTTCTTTCATAATCCCATTCAATCAAGAATTAAGTTATCCAATTTAAAAAAAATGTGTCTCTAAATGAAAGTGTAATGGATAAATAGAGTTGAAAAATGCATAGTAAAAGGATAAGTTGAAGGAATTTGTACTTTTTCCACAATGCTTTCGGAAACTGTTGGCTCCAGATGCGTGAAGATGCTTTCCTTCTAGAAAATGTGCCTGCAAGCATGTAATGTCAACTAATAATCAGTAAACTTTAATTTCCGCACCTTGCAAATCTTTGCAGCAGGTGTATTTTTCCCCAGATATAAGCCACGTCGTACAAAAACGACTTTCTAGTCCCTTCAATCAGCTCAGATGTATATAAGACTGCTTAGCCTGATGATCAGGTTCTTCTTTGTTCGCCATCAAGTCACACAAGCATATGTGACTCCACAGGAGAAAAACAATGGCTTTATTAAAAAAAAAAGGATAGTAAAAGTATTTAACTTGAATCAATCTGTCTTTGATTTAAGGAGGTTGGTTTTCATTTGATGTTGAAAATTTCAGCACAAATAAATGACCCCGCTTTGAAATCATTTGTTCCGCTTTGGAACTATTTGTTTTTAAAATGCTTTATTTCGGCGGAGCTGCCAGTGTTATTTGGAATATAGTGACCGAAAAACGGTTTATTAATCTGTTGACTCTGGAACGGACCGTCCCAAAAAGAGGTTAGGTTGTTTTCTTCAAGAACAAGTGTAACATGAAAAGGATCTGTCTCGTCCAAATATATTGTCTAGTATATTTCCAAAAGTAAAGTCTTCCATTTCCAAAATTTGCCGACTCTTTTTGAGTTCTGTACACAGAGTCCCAATGTTGGTTTTCTCGTTGGACGGCTCATGTTGTATTCATATTGTCGGTTTAACCCTTTCCCGATTACAGATTCATCCGTCAAGTGACGATTTTATAGCAGGCTACAAGAGATTGTGGATAATGGAGAAATTGCACAACATGAGCAATTCTTTCGCTTTCCACAATGTTTTTAATTCATTTTTAAAATGGAATATGTTACGCTGCGTTCGAAATAGAGTAGATATACGCAGACATATTAATATATGAATATTGCATTTATTTGTCCCTGATATACGGTACCGTCATGGTACACTGTCTTTAGAAGTAATCAGTTCACTTGTTTATAACAGGCAGGGACTACTTATACGTATTAGGAGTCCCTGCCTGATATGACTGTTAAATATATGCATGAGGTAAAGACAACAAATGAAATAATTCCAAGAAAGGTGGAGGTTTAATTTGGTGCAGCGTTGAAACACATTGTGAAAAAAGAAAATATTGCTAATTGTGAACAAATCCAACTATTTCCCCAATGCATTTCACAACTTGCTGTGATGCCAACTGTATCAGACTCAAATAAAGGGTAAAGATGACACGAACTCCTCATATTGGAAACTTCCCATTGATAGCGAGCGTCGCAAAACATTGTTCGAACCACTGCATTCGTAACTTAATATATTTGGAAGTAATCGGTTTTCTGGTCTTCACCCTTTCCCCGTGCAGAATACTTTTTGACGCTTCTGTAGCAGATATGAACACTTTCAAAGATGCTCAAACAATTTATATTACACCCTTAAATGATGTTTAAATGGCTTGAAACAAATTTAGAAAAGAACAAATTCTGACAAAATATGTTAAAATAAGTAATGAATTCGGTTCTAAACATGTCTAACTTGGCCATAAATATAGTGTATATGCATCAATGGTAAAGGAGCGCTCATATTAATATATATTTTTCAAAAAGTTTGCATTTTTCACTTTTTAAAACGCATTCAGAATAATTATGAATTGACATGGTAAAGAACAGTTTATGTTTGAAATTACATGTATACATACAACAATTTAAATCGTTGTCATACATCCTTTTAAACATGAATTTGGGGTATGTTATTTGAAACAAGAATCATAAGGGAAACCAATATTTAGCAATGAACTCGGTCACCAACAATGCCGAAATCGTCGCATAGCAACTCTGACGTCAACGCTTTGCGGTTAAGTATTTATCGAACACTTTGCAATGTGCTAAATCTGATTTTATAAATAACACCTTTCACACTGGATGTCTACGAAATATATTTAAACATAGCACTGCTGGCGAAGCAGCCTGTACCCCTTAAGGTCGTTGTACTTTCATCTTGATACACTTATGGAATATGCATTAACATATTGCTTGTACACTAATAAAGGGCACACGTTTCTGTTTAGATGACCTACGTCAGGAACCTCTTACGTCTCGTATAGACATTGACAACTGTCAAGATCTTTAGATTACCTGAGGTATTTTGAACAGTCGCCGTCCATATTCCGTTCAAATTTTCAAATAATTTCACCAGGAATGTGGTCCTCTTTCATATTTGCTCAACAATTAAACAATGCAAACACTTTAATATTCTTCTTGTCCAAAAGTACAGGCTGAATTTGAAAATAATTTGGCAAAGATGTTTCTTGGGTGACCCTCTATCAAGAAACGATCTAATTCGGATCTGTGGGGGAAAAACATGACCAATAGGGAGCGGAACGGTTTTTTTGCTTTGCATAGAATAAGAACAGACAGCATGAATATGCAGACTGATAATGGTCTATAATTATCGCAAAAGGAATTTAAAAGCGTTTAGATCCGCATAAGCTAAAGTTCTTTAAAGTTGCAGACAGTGGGATAAGGTTTTGAAAAAGCGAGGATAAAGTTGTTAGGACGTTTGAGAACATTCAACCATTCAAGGTACAGCATTAATCTAGCACACGCTCGAATGCTAAGCGTGTAAGGTAAGTTGGAATGCACCTATTGTCTTGTGTTCGTAATTCATTCTTTAATATTTGAGCCTGTGTCAAAATCATATCTTAAAAATAAACAAGACGAATTTTGATGCTAAGCATCAAAGACGCCGCGCATTATTTTAAAGCATGACTTAAAGGGAAGCAGATGCAGTTCAATACATTTAAATAACCTGTGCAAACGGACAAGATGTAACTATTTTGAACAAGAAGGCCAAGATGTTCCTTTATTGCTCACCTGGATACCATAGTCTATAATAAAATGTTATCAAGAGCAAAAAGGGTCCATTTTGACGTAGGGATTATAAACTTTATATACTACGATCTATGTGATATTCAGTATGTAAAGTTTAGTCGTGAAATGACAAGTTAAGTCTTCAAACCATTTGGTTTACCGTTTGCTTAACACTGACTGCAACAATAAAGTGTCATACAAGCTGAAGTTTCTTAATTCTAAATCTGCTCTAACTAGATCAATTAGATAACCAAAAGACATAGCTACTGAAATATTAACAGATATTAACTTATGTGTTAATGCCTCTAGTTATAAGTTAAGTGCGACACAATCTTTGGAAGGAGAGATGGAAGTCTATTCTCATTCCAGTTGAGCAGAAGTATAATACAAATAATTCTAACAAGTTTAAAGATATTTAATATCAAAATTAAGCATTTATGATTTTAAAAGAAAAAGTTCTCATGTATAATCAACATATAGCAAGAATACAATGGTCTGAATGAACAACTGTATGGGGAGGAACGTTTAAAGTTTAGTTATACAACAAAAATAAATAGGAAAAAACATCACCCGAATCTTTTTTCTAAGCTCGTCAGAGCAGTAAACCAAACAATTTAAAAAGCGTAGCCTAGTGAACTCCGTAAACCAAGTCATAACAAAAGCTTAGCCTAGTTAGTTGGGGAACAGTTATTAAAAACAATTTAAATTTGTCTAAAGTTTTGTAAAAACGGTAAAAGATGTACATATTTTGTATCTTGTTGTTTCTTAAATCAGTTAATACAATTTATTCAATCATAAAGGCTGTTTTTTCAAACATATTACAGAGTTTTTCTTTACAATAATATGTGTTGGTTGCTCCCTTTTCGATTACGTCACCCCATGGTACAAAATTAAAACCTATCCCATACTGACGCCGCGTGGAAGCGCGGCGTCAATGATGACACTTATGGCTAGTTATCAAAAGTCACTTAAATGATGGATAAATAAACTCGGGCCAATTAAATATATAGTTTGGCCACGTCAATCGCAAACCGACATTCGGGAATTAGAAACAAAGCAAATATACACATCAGTCTTCGCACCCTTTAAACATTTAGAAAACTGTTATAAAGGTAAACTGACCACATCAGTGTGTTATTCAGCGTTCATTCCTAGTACGTGAAATAACTGAAAAATATTAAATCGGCGTAAAACAGCACATGTCTAGTACCCTGAATATATTGCTTTTCAAATGGCGTTAAATTATTGTCAAGGGTTTTCGGTAACCAGTGAAACAAAGCTCACTTATCACTGACGTGACCCCCCTGAAACATCTATAATGTTCCTCGTAGCTGCACACTACTCACATGGTGGAAATTGTTAATTGATATATTTTACGTTGCTCTAGATAAGGGGAATTTTTTATGATCTAAAATCCTTATTATACATTCAAACCCTATGTTGTGTGTAGTACTGTTTTCTCAAAAGAATCGTCTGAATGAGACGATTCTTTTGAGTACCCACAACATAGGTTGTGGATGAGTAATAAGAGAAAAATTGTTGGGAAAAGATCCTCTTATCTAGTCCTCGGTTAATATATGCAAACGTTTTGTTAAAAATAGGTCTTACTATGGACACGCCCACTGGTGTTAAGGAAGTCCGCAGGGGAATTTCCTGTTTCTGTTTGTATACGATCACTTCTGTTTTCTATTTGATTCACTCGTGATATTGAAGTTTACCAACTTTAACGTTGATTTTCTGAATTATTCCTCTATGAAAACCAGAATGGTGCAGACGAGAACTTTAAGAGTTCCCTATGGATTTGCAAATAACTTCACATGCGCGTATATAAGTGTTATAGTCGTTTGCTTTTAAAACATCTGAGACAAAAGTTCCCACTTGTAGACCTAAAGTACATAGAATATATTGCCTTTTATTTCCAAAAGCGCAACATATTTAACATAGCATATCAAATAGTTAATACATGTTCAATGAGTTGGTATTGCATATGAAATAATCAGATCATAAAATAAGTTAAGGTTGACTTATATTATTTGAAATAGAAATAGCCAATTCTGTGCAGATTAAAGTAAACAGACTTCCAAATAAGGACATGCAAGTTATGATTGATCTAAATCCCTATAATACTTTTAAATGAATGCATAAGGTAAACTAAACAAAAAGACAAGAGAGAAAGAGAGAGAGAGAGAGAGAGAGAGAGAGAGAG
This sequence comes from Serripes groenlandicus, assembly GCA_031761405.1. Lineage (NCBI taxonomy): Eukaryota > Metazoa > Mollusca > Bivalvia > Cardiida > Cardiidae > Serripes > Serripes groenlandicus. The sequence continues at coordinate 47,644,457 of JASEVX010000006.1, forward strand.
AGAGAGAGAGAGAGAGAGAGAGAGAGAGAGAGAGAGAGAGAGAGAGAGAGAGAGAGAGAGAGAAAGAGAGAGAGAGAGAGAGAGAGAAAGAGAGAGAGAGAGAGAGAGAGAGAGAGAGAGAAAGAGAGAGAGAGAGAGAGAGAGAGAGAGAGAGAAAGACACACACACACACACACAGACACACACACACATATACAGAGACAGACAGACATCCATAGATAGAGAGACATAGAGTGAGAGACAGAGACATACATAGAGAGAGAGTGAGAATGACAGACAGACAGACATATAGACAGACATACAGAGAGAGAGAGAGAGAGAGAGAGAGAGAGAGAGAGAGAGAGAGAGAGAGAGAAACATACATACATACTGAGAGAGAGACACACACACACACACAGAGACACAGATACAGAGATGGTGTAGAGAGAGGGGAAGAGAGAGAAGATAGAGAGAATGAGAAAGAGAAAGGATTAAGATACATGTAATAATACAACTGCGTATATCGGAAGACCTCCATTGAACGCGGACGCCCGACTACATTGTTCGTACCACTGCGCCTGGGGATGGAACCTGGGACAGTCTAGTGTCACATAAGCAGAAATTACTCACTTTAATCTTTCTATCTTTGCAACACTGTTTTCAGCTCTTGTCAAAATATCATACTTTCATGTATCGATATTATCATACGTGACGTCACCCTTTTCTATAGTGAATTTATACTAACAGTCAACATGAGAAATGTTGAACTATTTGCTGTTTGTTGTCTAAAGGCTCAGTTAGTCCTCTGCAGCCTTGTTCTTTGAATGCTTAGTCGACCAAACTAAGAAACCTGTATAAACTCTATTTGTTATATCATCATTCGCCTTAATAGACTTTCTAAATGGGTGAGTCGCATAAACTCTGAATTCCTTCAACAACTCCCGGACACGTACTGTACTGATAACCTGCATATCTCATCATTATCTAGAAGAAAACCTAACACTATCCAACGTCTGCTTAGCTTCAAACTGTGTGGATTATTTGAGCCGTCCAACGAGAAAACCAACAGTATGGTCTCTGCGTAATGTATCGACTCAGATCAGCCTACGCAGTCCGCGCATGCTGATCTGGGCCGACACATTCCGTCTCAGGGAGATAGAGGTTTAGAGTAATGATTCCTGAAACAGAAAATCCACAGAAGGTGAAAAGTGCCTGTCCGGGTTAGCTTGTGCGGCATGCTTAGGCTAATCCGGGTCGATACTTTACGCAGAGTCCACAATGTTGGTATTCTCCCGGGATGGCTCATTTCCACTGGTTATATGTTCAAACAATTATGTTATAATAATAATAATAATAATAATAATAATAATACTTTATTTAATGAGGGTAACACAGTTAGTTACACTAATCTTCCCTGTGGCCCTCAACAATCATACATTGAACATGAAATTCAACAATGTAATTAAACATTAAAATATAAAACAAGCATTCACATAATGTTTATAAATGCAATGACAGAAACTTTTCCATTCGTCTATAACATAGCCCCAGAAATTCCCCCATAATTGATGAGAGCTATTATCTTATCTCCAAATCACCATGAAATCAATTAGGGGTCTGCATGGCTATTTTCACAGCATGCATGCCACCAATTAATATCTGAAAAGGTGTATCAGTCAACACACCATGAAGAATTTAAGTCTGCTTCAAAGAGGTCATATATTGGGAACTGTGTAAATGTTAAAATTAAAAAAAAATATACAATTTCGGAATATGATACTATATTGATCTACTTTCAAACCGCGGAATTGTTTACGTCAATGATATGCGGTTAGTTCAACTCTAAGCCATGTCGATTTTAATCATTTTAATTTTGTTTATCAAAAACCTTTAATACTGGATGCCACCAATGTGTTGATTTTCTAGTTTAGCTTTGATGCGTATGCCTTTTAGATAAAAATAAATAAATACGGAGTCTGTACCTTTAAGTTATTGTGTCTTAAGCTTGTTACATTTATGCAACACACACCATGTAAAATTAAAATGATTGTATACTCATAAAGGTAACACTTTTCTGCTTAGATGACATTTTTTATGAAGCTCCTACGCTGCGGTTTGGCTAGTGTCATGTTTTATTTAAACCGACAGCTTTATATATTTTGCAAATTTGATCACTCTGATATTAAAGTTTAAAACATGGTGTGACAAAAGGAAAAATTGCTCCCTTTGAGCAATTTCTTCTTTGGATGTTTTTAAAAATATATTCATTTCTAGTTACGTCTCTGAATCAACAATGGACAGTTTATAATTAAATATGTTTTATATAAGTTAAAATCGATGATGGGTTATATTCAATGTACCTCAAAGACAAGTTTTCAGGAGGTTGTTAGCCTCATTCACCAATGTTACATGTACAGTGGTTTAACAACTAGCACAAGCCCAAACAAGAGGACTCGGTTTATTATGTGTATCTGACAATAACAATGTCCTGCGACACATTCAGTAGTTTAACCATTATCAAGCGGCACCGTGTTACTATAATAAGTGGTCGTTTAATCCTTACACATAAATAGAGAAGGTTTTACTTCATATTCACATTCCCCCACATACAACGAAATTGCCGCAGACGACTCGAAAACATATAAACAACAGTATGAAATACCTCTATAAATGAAAGTATAATTGTTGAATAAAGTTGAAATCATTGTGGCAAAAGGGGAACTTGCTCGTTTTGAGCATTTTTTCTTCTAGTCAAACTTTTTTTCAAAATGTGTCTGCTGCCAGAAGGCGACTGTGTGTGGAGTTAACATATGAGTAGCGAACAGTGTATACTAAATGTTCATGCTGATCGTAGTCTATATTGTTCGCATATAAACTTGTGTCGTTTATTACGACATAAGCAAGTGTTGTTGCATACCACATGAAAGGGTTACATATTGGGTAACGTTGGCAGGAGGTTTGTAGGCTTACCAATAGATCAAGGTAAAGCTTGAAACTAGCGCAAGTTTGATTGCAAGGCGATGTTAAGTAAATGTGAATACATCCATGATATGCGCTATTTCATTAATTGTGGAATATTTCAAATGCTGGGCCTGTTTCTATATTATAGAATTTATAAAACGTGGTTATAATGGTAATGGCTAGTTATTAAAAGTCACGTAAACGATGGTTAAACAAATCTCGACTAGGGTCACGTCGAAGTTAATCCTAAATTCGAGAATTAGTTACTGGCAAAATTCAAATTAACCTGCGAACTCTTTTATAATTTCGAAAACTGTTATGAATGTAAACTACTGGCCAGACACGTTAGTAATTCAATCCGTATTGCCATTCATTCCTAATACATGTAATGTGTTGCTTTTTTAATGTCGTTACTTAATTATCAAGTCATTCATTACCCTGCGAAACTGACTCTATGTGTTTGAATTAAATGGTTTTGGATAACACTTTATCATTTTTGTAGTGGTAAGTGTATCTACTTGGTATCAGGGTCATAACACCTACCGAGTTTTTGACAAATAAAATAATTTGAAAACAAGTGCATTGTATTGGTATAAACATTCATACATTGACTGTCTTTTGCAATGCATTAATGTATAAGTGAATTGCTAATGCACTGAACATGTTCCATTTTTGGTGTAATGATAGCCATCTACTTACATAACATATAATATTTCAATTTCAATTTAAAAATCTTGGCAAAATATTATTTAATTCAGTTTGAATGTCAATAACATTTATATGATATACAGTTTTATTTGTCTGTTTAACTTGAACGGGTGTACAAGTCATGAATAATAGTGTAAAAGTTATTTTCATCACTTTCATATTTGTTAACATCGGTTACCTCTCTAAACCAATCAAGATATGATTCAGTCTCTTGAATAAATTCAGGTTCTAGATTTAATTATAGTATTTATGAAATGCAAAGGTTTTTTGTTCACTTACTGTATCATCACCTTTTTTCAGTTTATTACCTACAATTACAAAACACTCAATTGCAAGTTAAAATGACAACCTATTATTATACTTTGATAGATTTCATTCTATATTTTATGTGAAAAAAGGATGCAATAAAAGTCCATATTGCACGCAACGTGATATTGCAATCAGATATGTGTGTACGTCCTGCCAAGGACCGATTTTTTTCTATACAGTAACGTAACAGACCGATACCATCCAACCTTTGATGAGTTTAGAGACCATCTAACAATGTTTGGTACATCGTTTATAGATGATACGCAGTGAAAAGTCGATAGACATACAAACAACTTCAATCCAGTCTATTTATAGCGGTGACCGTGTGTAAGAACATCCGTAGTTTCTGACGGAAAATTTGACGTGTAATTCATTAAGATCGGTATTTGAAGACTTGGTGCACACGTTGCCATACGCTTTAGTTGCTTTTGATAGTCGTTGACGATCATATAAATTTAATTAAATTACACATGACCTACAAAATCAAGGGGGGATTTAATAACTGCAAGGATGAATAAGCAAATGATTGTTTTAAAGGTAGGTCTTCTGATTAGTTTTTCCATTCTCCGATGTGAATATTTCATCACAAAATAGAAGAGGTTTGTTCGCATTACTGAACATACTGTGAGGTCAAAATGGGCATCTAAATCGTAATAAAGAACACAAATATCCAGGCTTAAATACCAGAATAAGAGTATACACGAGTTCTTAATGAAATCAAATGTTCGAAAAAGTGTAACACATCATTTTTTCGACGATTCAAACTTCGAGTCGAAACCAAATTGGAAACGAAAATGACGCATCGTAAATATATATTGTCCACGACCTTGAAAACCATCGGAACAGACAATAATTGCAGGATACATCGCTATTGTTTATTTATCAAAACAATTAAAAACAATTGTTAATTTGTTAAATACACACAAAACGACACATTTTAAATAGCCAATATCAAATTATACAATAAAAAGGTCATAACATGATTATGGGAAACTATTGTGTTGGGACTCGTTCCTTCGGCGGAGTTTTACCCGGGCTCAGCCGAAGAAATATTCGTGCAACACAATAGTTTCCCATACAGATGCAAACACCTATAATATTATGAAAATGAAGGACTCAATTCAAAACATCGGCAGCAGACGACTTTCGAAATCATTGTTTATGGAGACATTTCCTACGATGACCAACACCCATTCGTGCCATAATGTTTTCAACTCTATTTAAAAATTATGCTTTAGATATAGATGTGTACAGGTACTTTTCGGAATTTTGCCTAGATGTTTTCAAGTTCTTCTGCTGCACATTTGATATATATGGGGAAGGGTTAAAGGTTAAATATAAAAACGATACAGTTTTGAAATATGATACTCCATTGCCTTACTTCCAAACTTGCGAACTTACCTCTTGTATCACTATGCATTCACGCTTGGGTAAAAATGATCCAACAATATGATAAGATTTGGTTGCGATAATTTTATTGGTAGTTATGATATCCCTATTTAATACAGTTAGCATCGGCGCATCAAATGAATTCATTTTCATTTGAAGATCCCTTCCCGTGTTTAAAGAAAGCAAATTAATGGAACAGATCTGTATCATAAAATAACAAATCTGAAATATAAACTTCATTAATTTGTCGCATTTTTAGCATGAATTTTCAGTTTGTTATTTGAAACAAGAGTCATAAGGGAAACCAAGATTTGGCATTGAACTCGGTTTTGAAAAACTGCCGAAACCGTCGCATAGCAACTGCTGCGTCAACGCTTTGCGGTTAGATGTTTATGCAACACTTTGCAATGTTCTAAATCTTGTTTTACATCAAACACCTTTCACACTGCATGTCTACGAAACACAGTGTTTGTTAACTCATGAAAGTCACATTTTTCTGTTTAGATGACCTATCTAGGAACCTTTTACGTCTCACATTGACATGGAATATGTTCAAGCTTCTAAGCTAACCTGAGCCTTTATGATCACGCACAGTAAATATTTCGTTCAAACCTTCTAATAATTTCACAGGAACGTGTTTCTCTTTCATATTTTCTCAAGGAAGTTATTATTTGTAGAACATTTGGTTGTTGAGGTATCAGAAAGAAGTCAAAGAAATCAATAATCATCTTGTCCAAAAGTACAGACTCGATTTGAAAATAATTTGGCACACTTGTTTCTTAGGTGGTCCTTTACCAAAAGAGATCAAATTCGGATTAGTTGAAAAACATTACCACTAGAAAGCGGGACGTCTTTTTAAAATTCATTGAGTAAGAACAAACTGCATGAAAATGCAGGCTGACCTTGGTCTGTAATGCTCGCAAAGAAATTTAAGGTCGTTTATTTCGGCAAAAGCAAGTTGTTTAAAGTTGCAGGCAGTATGCTCAGGTTTAAAGCTTGGGTCAAGTTGGAATGGTGTTTGAGAAGAATCAAGGTTCATTTTTTTAACTAGCGCATATTCGAGTGATAGGTGTGTTAGGGAAAACGGAATGCATCTTTTGTCTTATATTCTTCATTCTCTCTTAAATAGTTCATAGGTAGAGCCTGTGTCTATATCTTATCATGGTAATACACTTATGGCTAGTTATCAAAAGTCACTTTTATGATGGATAAATAAACTCGGGCCAATTAAATATCGAATTGGAACATGTCGAACAAAAACCGACATTCGGGTGTTAGCAACTACAAAATATTCAAATTAGCCTGCGCACCATTTACATGTAAACATTTAGAAAACTGTTATGATTGTAAACTGACCACACAGCCTGACACAGGTATGTTTTTATTCAATAATAATTGCCATTCATTCCTAGTATGTGAATTAATTGAGTGTTTGAAAGCGCGAAAATACACAACATTCCTAGTACAGTGAATGGGTCGGCGCTAAATCAATATTAAGGGAGTTCGGTACCCTGCAAAACCTACTAAGTGATTCAAAACTAAATTATCTCGGTTAAAACGGTCTCGTTGGTTTAGTGATTATTGTGTTCTCGTGATATCAGGGTTATAACACTTGCCGAGTCTTTACAAAATTAAACAATGTGAAACATAAGTCAGTTTCCATGTATATGCTGACGATTGTAGGAATGTCGATGCTACCTACACGCCGAACATTATATACTGGAAATAACATAAATATAGATCGTCTCAATCTATATTCATTTATTTGAACCAATAACACAGATGTATACATATACATGTATATAACTAAGGATACAATAACAAGTTCATAAAACATATAGAGTATGATATACATATCAATCACTCTCCTTATCTCACACTCTTCTCTTTATAAACAAATGACAAACCTCTTATCAACCAATACCATTAAGTAGCTCATTAAGAATTAGTCTAAACATTCGATAATTATGCTCATGAACTTCTTGTATTGGAAATTCATCAATATACCGTGTGTATTGTTCACGGTCTTCATCATAATTATCTAACGGTAGGTCTTTCTTAAAGCAATGTATGTCCTCATCTACATCAGATCTAGAATTGCAGCTAATATAATTAGACAGTCTCTGAATATTTTCAACTTCCTTAACATATGTGTTTTCAGACACAATGAGAGTGTTTGTATCAATGCGGTTACTATATAAGATTGCATTGCCTGGTGAACATGCTGTGTCTACAACTCCGTGCACATCACACGTGTCGCAATACTCGACAGGAATGCTACTTCTGTCAGAATATGAATATACAGCATCATATTTCAACTCTAGCATATCTTGTGATGCAATATCAGTTTGTATTGAGCTACCGTCTGCATCTTCATTGCAGTGATCGTCATTTTTAAACTCTGTTTCTATCAACACAATGTTTACTTCATCTCTGTATTTATCGATGAGGCTACTTGATATATCGGTTAGTTCTGTGTTCATCAGTGCGTCTACGAGCTTGTATAATGTTGCGTTTGGACATTCTTTGCGACACCAGTGTACTAGCACATCCAGCATTATCTGTCTGTACCTACCATTATCACATTCGTTTCTTAACCAATGTTCGGACTGGGGAACATATCGAGATTCGCTTATGCCGAGATATTTAAAAAAAGCATACACCTTATCGGTATCACAAAGATCGTGTGCAATGTCTGCTATGTGAGAATCATCCGCTGTTACATTGATATCATGGAAGCTTTCGGAAATGAGACGTCTTCTTGTTGTTGGTATCCTCAGCATACCTCCATCATCGCAAGATTCTACGTGTGAGTATAGATAGATAATATTAAATGTTATTGAGATTTGTAACAACATAAGGTTTCAATTTAAATAACTTGCAATAATATCCCGTATCTGCAGATTTCTATAAACGATTTGTATTTGCTTACACTTGCAAAGTACACTTTGATAATCATGAGACGATTGTGATTCCACATTTCTTGTGCGCATATCGAATGGGATCGTAGCGCGTCTAAGGTATTATATTATCAGCCTGTGTTTATATGCAATTTAGTTAAACAATCTTACTTCGATATTAATCAATTTCTGCAAGCTCATATTATACATATTAAATTAATATTCAGACTGACCGTACCAATACATGCGAACTATGTGATGTGTATCACAAAACTTATATCCGGCTCATGGAACGTAACTTGAGCAATATTGTCTGGAAAAAGCCCACATTCGTCCAATACATCGAGCATGTACTTACCAAAATCTGAGCGAAAGTCATCCATTTCACCAAGTCTATATAGTTCTGTTCCATCGAGTCCAAATGTGTCACCATCAGCTACGATATCCCTCTCAGTCTGACCGAACATAGATGACTCGTTCAGAAATCTTGTACCTGATTGTAACAGTGAATCATCTGAAAATATATACAGTGGAACTGTGTTGGAAATAACAAAACGTCTAAAGCAAACGTTTGTTGAAAATTAACCAAACACGAAACTAAGTTAATGTATTTTAAACATTGATATGAAGGATTACCCAAAACAACGTTGAACAACGTACACGTAACACGGTGGTCACTTGGAAAGCTGTTCTATTACGAAATGCGTCAGAACTAGCAAGGTGTGTGTCTATCACAAACTCGCAGAAAGTCGATTCCCGTATGATTTGGTCTAAACGTTCTTCTTAAATGAGTGCCGTTCTTACCAGTAATTGTATTAATGATACACCTAGGGCGTTGTCGATACCTCCGAAAAACTAACCCACACATCGCCAAACCAAAACCGACGATGCCGCATATCAGGACGATCGTTAACACGTCGGATTTTTCCACTTCAGGCAAATACCTCGGCTGAACTACCATTTTATCTATTGACTTTTCTTTGAAAGAGAAACATAATACTACGATTTACAAAATTGTTCAGTTTCTTTAAAGACTAACAGAAAATGCGTATTAATATGATTCAGTTTAAACCACAATTAAAAACAATTCCAGATAACAATGTGTGTTCATTAAACGTTATAATCTCATAAGGAAGTACGCTAATATAATTCCATACCGGAGACCCAAAATCGCTAGACGCGGCTCATATATATATTCTAACAAAACCATACTTGAAAAAATACTGTTTTGTTTACTTAAATTCGTTCTCATGCACATCTTAATGAAGCTCCAATGTTGTATTGTTTAATATGGTGGAATTTTAGTTTAACCCTTTCCCTCATATATACGCGTTCTGACGCATCTGCAGCAGACGGATTTTGAAAACATGGCGACAAAAGAAGAAATTGCTCAAAACGAGCAATTTCTACTTTGTCACCATGTTTTCAACTCTATTGTATTGTACTACCATTTAAAGTTCTAACGTTTTAAAAGGGAGTTCCCAAATGTTTTAGGTATGTTTTCAAAGTCTTCTGCTGCAGATTCGTGGTATGTGGGAAAGGGTTAATGCTCCAATTACACATTTAAACTATTATACTATAGAGAAAACATTGCGGTTATTGTATTTTTATGGCAAGTTCTCTTTTCAACACAGTTCGATCCGGTTATGAGGTAAAACCTGTCGACCTTGACATAGAAGTCACGTGAGCACATATCCAGGGCACAGAAACTACCCGCCATATTAACAACGTTAAAGTATAAAAGGAAATCTAAGAAAACCTGTGCATTTGCAAATATAGCATGGATTATTTGTTTGAATATGGATATAATATGGGACTGACATGGCATATTGTTTATTTGTATCACCTAGGATTGCAGGGGGTCATGATAAACCTTCCCCTGTAGTTGTTTTGTGATCTTACACAATATTGCCTTAAGCTTCTGAGATCGACTTACTGGCAAGGAGTCATCGTGACCAAAATGGTTTTGCATGTCAAATCCATTTCATGAAAGGTGTGCGTTTATGTTCAGGGAGCCCCATATGCACTGTGTGCTAAATATATTACTAAATGGATGTGTTTAGTTAGCTCTACTGGATGTTAATGCCGGAAGACTGGACTATTTCACGTACAAGGTAAGTGTATAAAATCTTACTATTTTTAATCATTTTGATATATCCCTTGATAATACCTGTAAGTTAACTGTGAATTTAGATATATATTTATAAATATATATATATAATGATGAATTCAGTCTGCTGAGATTGATATCGTTGACTTTGTGTCTGGCTTAAAGTGTTATCGAAACAATTCACGTTTACTTACTTATTTGAGACCGTATGACGGAACATGGCTCGCTAACCTCATTCAATACACCTGGTTTAAATCTGCAATACACAAAACGGGGTAAACCACAAAGATATAAAATCTTGACAGCAAATAACTAGGAGAATAAATCAAAAAGTGATTATGCCGAATGCTCTTTTTAATTTACATAAAGTAAATAAACTCAATGAAATTGATTTAAATAAATTGTATTTGATAATACTTTGAGTACTTTTAAATATATGTTGTACACTTTCATTTTCTAACAATTGAAATATTTGAAAACGAAATGGTGTTCTCTGTTTTGGTTCTTTTGTATTCATGAGTTTAATATTTGAGTATAATTTGTGCTAATTATCATTTCGTTATGTGTGCGTCGCCTGACTGTAAGACCTGGATACACGTGTCTGTATGTCTGTTCGTCAGGTTGGCTTTGCAATATTTGATGACAACTTTCTTTCTCTTTGCCTTCAATCTTCGATCAATTATACCCATTGATTTTATCCCTGCAGTTTACTTACGCGCATTTTCTACAATTCATTTAGTGCAACGTGTTTGCAAACCTACCCTGTCAGGCAGTCGCCACATTCACCTTTGTTAGGACCACCACATTCTGTATTGGTGAGTCGATTAAGTCTTGGGCAGTTCAACACACATTTCGAACATGTGGACATCCCAGATAAGTACATTCTGTAAAACCCATCGTTACAAGGTCGACACGGATAACATTCTAAATGACCACATTTACGAGACCATTGAAGTTTTACCTGAAATTAAAGTGTCATTATCATTACTATTATTAGTAGTACTAGAAGTAGTGATAGTAGTAGTAGTAGCATGATGAGTATAAGTAGTGATAGTTGTAGTAGTAGCAACAGTAGTAGTAGTAGTTGTTGTTGTTGTTGTAGTAGGTGTTGTTGTTGTTGTTGTTGATGTTGCAGTATAAGTGGTAGTAGTAGTACTAGTAGTAGTAGAGATAAGTCATATCTCTTCCTGTCTGAATGAACCATATTGACGTTTATATACATGCTAACGATATATGGACATCAGGTATAGTGCATTATCCTGACTCTCCCACTTTACCTCGTCTTCGGCACAATAATATGAGCCGTCATGCGAGAAAACCAACATTGTGAACTCTACGTAAAGTATCGACCCGGATCGGCCTAAGCATGTCGGGCAGGCTTACCCGGATAGAAACTGTTCGCCTACTGTGGATGATCTGTTTCAGGAATCATTACTCTTTACCTCTATCCCTCTTTGACGGAATGTGTAGGCCCTGATTAGTCTGCGAATTGTTTGTTTTCTTCTGGGACGGCTCATGTAATAAATGTGTTCCAAAGCGTGTTTTTGTCTTGTTTTACTATTGTTGTACACTATGCTATCTTACTTAATGCTATCCAACAAGGCTTCCGCAAACCTAAGTTTCGGACAAAGCTTTATTGTATTTTTAAGTAGGTATTCATTATTTTCTGTTTTTTATATTTTCTTGGTATGATCCATGATATTGATTTCATTACAAATGTATAATGATTTAGATAATCAAAAAACATATTTTGCTTCACGTGAGGCTCACAAAGACAATTGCCTTACGGTTTAGACATGTTTTCTAAATTACCTTGTTTAATTAGTTGTCTATGTCATGTACATGTTATTAGTAAAATGTTGTTATATTGTTATGATTTAATCGAACTCGTATTTGCTTTGATAACAAATGTATTTTCAATATAACAAAATCCTATTTAAACTACGACATCCTTTAAAACCCTTTTAATCTTTAGTCCGTTGTTTATGTATATGATTTGATCTTATCAGCCATAGTATCTGTGTTTTATATTTATTTGGCATACATGTCTACATCATAAATCAAGGTCATATTTCAAGGTCAATTGTCGTGAATTATCGCAGATTTACCACTACTTCTGCATATATTTCACAAACTATGCATAAAGTTTGTTCGAAGTTTATTTTATCAAACAGTTCTCTTTCTTCGCACAATGAGAATACAAACAGTATATAAATTGCTTTAAAGCACTATACTGCTTTCCAAATGACTACAGCCGGGCGCGAGGGTACACAAACCCGTAGGTAGAAAGACAGATACATATAAACAGATATAATGCACGATTAGTTATTTATTTGTTGTGGCATAGTTTTGCATGACATATATCCATTGACCGATTTTAGCAATTTGATAGAAATGTATTATTTGAGAAAAACTGTAGTAATATCTTTAATTGAATGGTAAGAATTTGAATGTGTCAACTTACAGTTCTATCCCGTTGATATCCGGGATCGCACGGTGCACAGTCCACACACAGTCCTCGAGATGGCTTGATACAGCGTATGTCGTTATTTGCATTGCACTTTTTGGGTAATGCGGATGGAATTATACCATGAATAACTACCAGGAAAATATAAAATCTAATTGATGGTATCTCCATGATCTGTTTCCAATACTTGTTACCTTTAATCGTAGAGCCCTAGAAACAGAGTAGGTTGTGATAGCAATAATGATAACGATCAGTATGAAACTAATACAAGTAAAGATGTAATCAACATGTACTGAAAACCGGACTTTTGTTATTTACCCAACTACCAAATTATGAAACTGCTCTCCAAATTGTAGTTATGCTACAATTCTTCCCAATTGAATTCCTGTACTTGAAAGCTATATCACGTGAAATAAACATCACATTTAAAAAGCGTATTCTGTATGTTTGTTCATGTAAATTTAAACCACGTTTATTTTATATTACACGTATTCTTTAATAAATTCTTTAATAAATATGACACTTTAAGCTCTGTTTGAATCAGAAACTTTATAACTTTTGGTCTACAAGGTGAGAATTTCCAACGTTGTATATTTGAAGGGTAGATTACGTCAGCATATACTGTTAGAGGGGTAGATATATTGAAACTATTGCATCATCTGTCTAACGACCTTTTGAATTTCACATATTTTACAAAAAACAGCGTATTTTTGGTAAAAGCTTAGCCCCTATATATACAAAATAATAAATGTGTACCTACCTACACACTAGGTTAGAATCCTTACTAGATTGTTCAGTATAATTTTTAGTTAAATCAAGGTGTGTTGAATGTCTTATTAATGCCTTGTCAGTGGTGTTAATGAACGTCACAGGGGAATTTCGTGTTTCTATTTTTATACAATCACTTCTGATCTTATAATTTATTTACTTTTTAAATGATTTTGGCACTCATGATATTGAATCAAACAGTATTTCGGGCCGAATGTGCATTTTGACATGACCAGTTCACACGAGAAAGCATACCGAAATCAAAGTTGTTTAACAGTACTAGTCCTGTCATAAACATCAGAATGGTGCAGATGTTACAGCCGTTTGCTTTTAAAACATCTGAGACAAAAGTTACCACCTGGTAGACTTACAGTTAAATTTTGTTGGAAACTAGAGCGTCATATCAATTGCCCATTTTCCAACATTAACTCTCAATGAGTGTCTACGTCACAAAGAATGTGACAACTAGATATGTATCGGATTGGTAGAGTTCGTTTATTCACGCCCCCTTTCCTTTCACAGATCTAAACAAACATGAAATAAAATAAGAAAGAATGACGCCAAACAGCCTGTTTAGTTTTGTTCAGGGAATGTACTCCTGATCCTCTTGCTATTTAGTGGCTTTACAACCAGAGACTTATTGACTCGCTTTCGAAGCAGCGGGTAGGACCTGAAAAACAGTCCGGAAAAACGCGTTAAAGGTAACAACAAACAATAAAGAATAACATCATCGAAGGGGATACAGACAGACACATTAACATGTTATCACATAATATTATGATGTATTTGTAATAGTTTTTGATAGGTTGTGTTACACATGATAATAGATTTGAAGTATGGTGGTGAGATTTTACACTTTCCAACATACAACAAATCTGCAGCAGACAACATTAGAAAACATTGTGGTGAAAGGAGAAATTGCTGATGATAGAAAATGTTAAAAAGAAATTCAATTTGACTGCTGGAGATTTGAAGTTTGAAGGCGATATTTTACCCTTTCCAACATACAACAAATCTGCAGCAGACAACATTAGAAAACATTGTGGTGAAAGGAGAAAATGCTGATGATAGAAAATGTATTTTTTTTTTAAATTAGACTGCTGGAGATTTGAAGTTTGATGGCGAGATTTTACTCTTTCCAACATATAACAAATCTGCAGCAGACCATCTGATTGAATAGTGTTGAAAATGGGAGAAATTGCTCATACTCAACTATCCAGCAATTATACAGCAATTTCTCCATCTGCCCCATTTTGTCCAACAGTCATCTGCTACAGACTTGTCAAGATGTGTCTGTATGTTGGTTTAATTGCCACTTTGTTCATTTATATCACGGCATACCAGTACTACATGTCAATTGATCCTGACACCAGCCAGTCAGTTGTAATGCTAAGCCCTCAACTCGGAGTGCCAAGGAGAGCAGCCATTACTTTCATTTTCAAAGTCTTTGGTATAATAACCCGACCGGGGATCGAACACGCGTCTTCCCGCACCCGAGGCTGACTCAAATATGGAGGTACCGGTCTCAAAGTCCCAGATCTTGATAACCTGTAGAGACATTCATAATTAATTTTAATGTGATGTTTTTGACAACTCTGCAACAATTGACTTTTGTAAATATTGTGGCTAAGGAAAAATGAGCAATTTCTACTTTAGCCACAATGTTTTCAACTTCAGACATCAATCCTATTTTCATTTACAGGATTTTCCAAATGTGTGCCTACCGTAGATATTTTCAAAGTCATCCTCCAGGTTTGTAAAATGTGGTATATAAACCTTTTAAATACTGAACTTTTAAAATGGACATACCCAGCTTTTCATGTGGAAGAGTCCATTGCCAATTCTAGGAAAAACAACTTAAAAATGATGAGATGAGCAGCAAACAGTATAGAACTGGTCAGACGACGCAAATTTGCCGCCCGACCTGGATCTAAAATGGTGACACAAAATAGCTTCAGCAGTCAAAGGATAAACAATATTGTTATTTATCTGTTCAACAAAGTACTTAACCATTTCCCATATAAGCCTCTGTATCTGGGACAGGTTAAATCCAAATTATTTCAGCAGTCAAAGCGTTAACAATATTGTTCTTTATCTGCCCAACAAAGCATTTAACCCTTTCCCACATAAGCCAAAATGATTTCAATTCTATGTACTAATATAACCCTAATTTATGGAGATTTTTCACGTCTTTGGCAATATGTTTTCGAAGTGGTCTCCTGTAGAGTTGGTGTATGTGGGACTGGGTTAGGCAGCGGTTTGGCTTGCCATAAGGCACTTAAACTTTATACATGTACCTACACGCATTGTAGACCAAAATCACTCTGTATATATGTGAAGTCTTATTTTAGTCTTAATTCTTCAAACATTGTAGACAAAGATGAGACTGCATGTATCAATATTAATTTTCGAACGACTCCATCAATTAAATAAAACCTGGTAGTCATTTGCTACCTGCAGATACATTTTGACGCATCTGCAGCAGACTATGTTGAAAAAAGAGAAATTGCTCATACATATCAATTTCTCAATTCGCCACAATTTTTTCAACCTCATTATTATTTCATTTAAAGAGATTTTCCATAGATCTGCCCGGCTGTTTCAAAATCTCTATACTTTCAAAGTCGTCTGCTTTAGATATGTTGTACATGTATGTAGGAAAAGGATAAACGGCACCATTGAGGATGTGATACCAGTTATAGGAATTCAGAATGTTAATTGTTAACCCTAGTCCAGGTTCTGTACTAGGACTGCGAGTTTAAATTGTAACGGCGATATATTGAGACTAGACTCGTCAAAATGCGTATTTAGTTGGGAAAGTTGGATTGTAAGTTATTACCTAATCGGCCAGAGTCAGTAGAAGTGTGTATTACTATCGGGGTGTATCTTTTGGAAAAAGGATACTTTGTAGTTAGACGTACGTGTGTCGTCCGGGGTATAAATTACTTGATAAAACAATCTTCAATGCACATCTTTATTCGTCATAAGTGTGCATTGAAGATTGTTTTATCAAGTAATTTATACCCCGGACGACACACTATTGACAGTATATGGTTTCTACGGTAATTTTCAACATAAATCGACACAGAGCTTCAGCACTAGCTGTCTTGTCCGGGGACATCAACTTGTTCTAAAAATAGCTCACGCTAAATACGTCCCGATGACTTTCGCGTGTTTTCGTTCAATTAATGAACTAAGCGTTTCGGCGCTTACATACCAGCCCCCTAATTGGAAAGTATAGGACACAGGTTCCATGCTTTTCAATTACAGGGTGGTGACAAACCAACTTTAGCATATAACAATTCAACTAAATACAATGTAGCTCTAATCAAGAGCTCTGTCATAAACGTTACAATATCTCTCAAATAACTCAAACACTATTATATAACACTTAAAATTCTTCAAGTTCAAGCAAGACAACTAGTTTGTCTATAGGTCTGATTAATACATTTGATGCAGTTTTCACTTTGACTTGTCGAACAAACCCTTGCTTATCTGGCATGGTCTGAATGACAACTCCCAGTGGCCACGAGTTTCTTGGTGCGTTTGAGTCTACGATGAGTACTATGTCACCGCGCTTCAGATTACGTTTGCGTACACACCACTTTTCTCTCTCCTGGAGAAGAGGTAAGTACTCCCGTACCCATCTCCTCCAGAAGAGATCAGCTATAAATTGTACTTGACGCCAACGTCGTCGGCAATAATTATCAGTCTTATCGAAAACTCCTGGAGACAAACTAGAAATGTTTTTCAAAAGCAACAAGTGATTTGGTGTCAGCGGCTGTAGGTCGCCAATTTGATCTGATGCCTTTGTTAGTGGTCTACTGTTGAGTATTGCCTCTATCTCACACATAACAGTCTGAAAGTTTTCGTCGTCTAAGATCTGTTCGCGCATCACGCTATTTAAGGGGAGTCGAATTGATCTTATTAACCTCTCCCACACACCACCGAAATGAGAACCTCCGGGAGGGTTAAAACGCCATTCAATGTTCTTTTGTATCATACACTTATTGATAGCTGCTGTATTCCATTCTTTAATAGACTCTTTCAATACGCGTTCTGCTCCTACAAAGTTTGTTCCATTATCAGAGAGGATTTTGCACACGTGACCTCGACGCGCGATAAACCGCCTCAAAGCATTAATATAAGAGTCCGTGTCCAACGAATGGGCGATCTCGATATGTACTGCGCGACTGGCCAAGCAAGTAAATATGACCCCGTAACGTTTCATACGACTCCTTTTCACCTTAACCTCAAAAGGACCAAAATAGTCTACTCCGACTCGGGTAAATACTGGTTCATCTGGCGTCACGCGATCCTTTGGTAGATTCGACATCTTCTGTTCACCAACATGAAACTTAGTTCGCCTACATGTTATACACTTAAATATTATTTTCCTAATTGCAGATGGAGCACTGATTAACCAATACTTCTGTCTTAGATGAGCTAACATATGATTTCTTCCTGAATGCTTTAAGTCACTATGGATTTGTCTCAGGATGAGTACTGAAACGTGATTGTCTTTTGGCAGAATGATCTGATGCTTAGTCTCTATCGAAATGTCAGCATTTTGCAATCGACCACCGACACAAAGAAGCCCTTCTCTAATAATTGGGTCAAGTTTTCTCAGTTTGCTACTGCTCTTGATTTCTCCATTTTTCAGCGATGCTATGTCTTCAGGGAAACACTGTTTTTGTACAAACGATATTATAGCTTTTTCTGCTTTGTTAATGTCTTGTAACGTAAGCTCTTGTGATGTGCTGTAATCACTCTCGTTGACACTGCCTTGTTTAATACGTACACGACGTAGAAGTTCATCTTTAACTCGAAGTATCCAACCAGCGGATCTCAGAAGGTTATGCCATGATGAATGGTAGTTGATTAACCTGTCTGCGACGCTATCTTCCTTCACGATACTTGCAGCTGTCTTCACTTCGGGATCGTTTTCAATGTGCTCTTCTGAGAATCTTTCCAAATTCACTGAATCTGGCCAATACCTTTTAGCCAATAGTAGGAACCCTGGGGCCTTGATCCACTTCTCTGACCAGATTTCTTTGTCAACAGGGATTCCTCTGGATGCGACATCGGCAGGGTTCAACTTTGTGTTAATATAACGCCACTGTATCGGGAGTGAACCTTCATGAATAACACTCAGTCTGTTAGCTACAAATGTATGGAATCTTGATGTCTTGTTATTGATACAACGTAGTGCTGACATGCTGTCTGTCCAAAATAATGAATTGTCTATCTTAATATCTATTTCACTTCTCAGCAATTTGTCTGTACGAACCGCAACGTAAGCTGCAGTCAATTCCAATCGAGGCACTGTAACCTTTTTCAATGGTGCGACTCGAGATCTCCCAAATACGAATGAACAGTGTATTTGATTCTTATTGTTTGTTAACACTAGGTAAGATACAGTCCCATAGCCACTTTGGCTTGCGTCCGCGAAGTGATGTAATTCAGCGCGCTTAATGATTTCAAAACCTTCGGGTTTAAAACATCTCTTAATCTTAAAGTCTTTGCCACGCACGATGTTGTCCAGCCATTGTTTCCATAATTTTGTGTATTTTTCTGGGATTGGATCGTCCCATCCGAGTCGTAACTGACAAAGTTCTTGCAACATTATCTTTGCTCTTAGTACTAGTGGGGCCAAAAAACCGAGAGGATCGAATATGCTGCTCACTACGGACAAAATTCCTCTGCGCGTAATTGGCTGATCTTTCAAGGACACTGTGAAGTTGAAGGAATCAGACTCAACACACCAATTCATACCTAATGTTCTCTCTATGGGCAGAGACGCGTGATCTAGATCCAAGTCCTTTATCTCCTTTGACCTATCTGCTTTTGGTATAGTGTTTATTACCTCTTTGTTGTTGCTTATCAACTTTGAGATGTGAAACCCTCCATCCTGTAATACATTACGCAAGTCACCAATGAGAGATACTGCTCTTTCGACAGATGGAACTGATTTTAAACAATCGTCCACGTAAAAGTTCTTGAGGACTGTATTCACAATTTCTTCATTGACCACTACCTTTGAATCTTCAACAGTTCTTCTTAACGCATAACTAGCGCAACTTGGCGATGACGTAGACCCGAATAGATGAACCGTCATCTCGTATTCAACAATTGCTTTATCTGGATTTCCATCTTCCCACCAGAGAAATCTCTGGAAGCTTCTATGTTTCTTGGGAATCCTGACCTGATAGAACATGCTGTCTATATCACCAACGATGGCTATTTTTTCTTCACGAAACCTTAGTAACACTCCAAGTAATGAATTGGTAAGGTTTGGTCCCTGTAGTAGTTGGTCGTTCAACGAAGTACCTTGGTATCTTGAAGCACAGTCAAAGACTACTCGTAATTTGTTTTTCTTTGGATGCACAACTGCATGATGGGGTAAATACCAGACCTTGCCTTCCTTTACGTTACTCGGTTCAGATACTCTTTGCGCATACTTATTGGTTATTACGTTGTCCATGAAGGTACAGTACTCTTTGTGGAATTCTGGATCTTTTTCAAAACGCCTTTTCGTCATCAGCAATCGCTGTTGGGCTTGTCGTCTGTTGTTTGGTACATTAACTTGCTCCGACTTGAATGGTAAATCAATCACGTAATGTTCGTCTGTCTTTTGAACTGACTTTGACACTGATTTCATAAACTTTTCGTCTTCAATCGACATTTCTTGCTTATCGTCAATCGTTCTTTCAGGAAACTCGTAATTAAATTGTTCTCTAATTTGATCTTCTAATGTAGGAGCTGCTTTAATCAAATTTGTCTTTACAGGTTTACATGTACTCGTTTTTACTTGAGTTATATCCAATGGTCCGTTTATAACCCAGCCAAATAATGTTTTCACAGCAAATGGGCTGTCATTTTTACTTGGAACCACATCCCAAGGTTCCATCGCCTTTGGTACGTCTACACCAATCAATAGATCAACTTCGCTGTCTATTCTTTGTAGTTCGACTCCGTCAAAATGTGACCATTTACGTATGTGCTTTTCTGCTACGACATCTTCCTTTGACACTGGCAGGGTTTCTTGTAGATACACAGGTGGTAGAGCCAGTGTACAAGATCCATCGATAGAACAAAGTTCTAGGTTTGTAAATTCGTAGGTTGATTTGACGGATTCTTGACCCATGGTAAGAAGATTTATCCTCGTCTTCCTTCCATTCAACTTCAGAAGTCTTGCTGCTCTTTCTGAGCAGAACGTCGCAGTGCTTCCACTATCTAAGAAGGCATATGTTTCCAAATACCTATGACTATTTCTAGATTTCAGTCTAACTGGCACTATTGGTAGTGCATGTTTCTTACCAGCCCCCGTAAGAGCTGTAGAGGTAACTGTGGTCCTTGGGCTACTTTCAGAGGTACTATTCACGTTATTAATTTTGTCTATGTGAAGAATAGTAGGATGAGGGTATTGACACTTCTTACATGAAGGCTTGTATCTACAATTTGTCTTTAAATGTCCAACTTTTAAACATGAGAAACAAAGTCCCTTTGATCTTAGGTAATCATATTTGTCTTTGATGCTCATTTTCATTAGTTTTTCACAAGTTTCGAGCAAATGCTTGCCTTGACAAAATTCACATGGTTTAGTTTGGGGTTCGTTCGCACTAATGGCAAATGCTTTGCGGGTTTTATCTTTATCTGAACTCTTATTCCCTTTCAAATTTTTGTTCATGACTTGCTTCCCATAGACTGGGTCTGTCGCTTTAGCTGCTTCTTTTCGCATAAAGTTTACCAATTCGACAAATGAAACTGATTTATGCTTTGCCTTCAGTTCGTAAACGACACCTCTCCATTTATCATGTAAGTTATAAGGCAGTTTCATAATTATCTGTCTGAGATTTTCTGGATATTCCAAGATCTTGATAGCTATATTCTCTATTGCATATCGGCATTCGCTTAGGAAAATTGAAAAGTCATTTAAAGCACTTGGGTTGTCTGCATTAATAATTGGCCACTCTAGGGCCTTCTTAACATATGCTTGTGCTACAACCTCGGGGTCGCCATATCTCTCTTTAAATTCTTTCAATGTAGCATTGTAAGCTACTTCTGCATTTCTCAAATTAGAGTAACCTAGCGCGATCTTATGCGCCTCCCCCTTAGTATATTGTAAGATGAAGTTCATTTTTTCGTCATAAGAATCTGTGTTAGAAACTACTCTAGAGTCAAATTGTCTTAAAAAACGATTGTAATTCATTGGATCGCCGTCAAATGGCGCAATATCTGATTTAGGCTTATTCAGGTATTTCATGACTTCCACTAAATTATTCTCGGAGTGCTCGCTATAAGAACTGTCGTTTGCACGAGTCCTTTCTTTAAACGGTGTAGATGTTAGTTTGTAATTTGGAACTTCATCAAAGTTTTCTTGAATGTATTCATCATCTTCAATAACCTTTTCAATAGCTTTGGTTACATTTAACTCAGTTTTTAGTTCTAACTCCTCTTCCTTCAGCTTAAGTTCGAGTTTTTGTTTTTCTAACTTATGTTTCTCTTCCAAAACGGAAGCGCGTATAAGTAGTTCTGCCTTCCTTTGGTCATTTTTTAATTTCGCTGCTGAACGCGATGATGATTTAGAAGACTCGGAGTATAACGAACCCTCAGTGTGTTGTTTTGCTGCTGATTTTTTCACAATGTAAGTTTCTACTTTCTCTTTCAGCTGCTCATATTTCTTAATTTCATGATCGAAAGTCTTACATTCTTTTTCAGCTTCCGAAGAGTCGCACAATTTCATCACCTTTTCCTGTGCGATATAAACATTTTCAAATAAACCTAACCACTTTGAATATGTCGCTTGAACATCTGATAATAAACCGTCCTGATCAATTGTATTATGGAGCACCTCGCTTTTCTTGTCCAAAGATTTTAATAGAAAGTTTCTGTCCTTTTCTTTCAATTCTTTATTATATTCAAGCCCTTTCTTAGTTGGAACGCGAGTCCTCGTGACTTCTTCATCTTGGTCCGCCATGGTCGTAAATATCACAGATACTTCACTTTGTTGTATCTCTGATAACAAGATGTCTTGTAAGTGGTTTTGTTTCAATTGGTTTTGAAGGTTGAATCCATTGTTTCTTCAAAGTTCGTCATCCAACTGTCAATAAGTGTGTCGTCCGGGGTATAAATTACTTGATAAAACAATCTTCAATGCACATCTTTATTCGTCATAAGTGTGCATTGAAGATTGTTTTATCAAGTAATTTATACCCCGGACGACACACTATTGACAGTATATGGTTTCTACGGTAATTTTCAACATAAATCGACACAGAGCTTCAGCACTAGCTGTCTTGTCCGGGGACATCAACTTGTTCTAAAAATAGCTCACGCTAAATACGTCCCGATGACTTTCGCGTGTTTTCGTTCAATTAATGAACTAAGCGTTTCGGCGCTTACAGTACGTATTACTGATTTTAGTTAATTTCTGTTGTCTATTTATAATTGCCAGTTTGTTGTATTTCAGTATGTATGTTGTTAAGTCGTAGGTGAGGTTATCCTTTTCAAGTGCTAGCCAACTTTTGAATATTTAGAGTAGGATCATACTATGTTCACATAATTCTGA
Source organism: Serripes groenlandicus (assembly GCA_031761405.1). Classification (NCBI taxonomy): domain Eukaryota; kingdom Metazoa; phylum Mollusca; class Bivalvia; order Cardiida; family Cardiidae; genus Serripes; species Serripes groenlandicus. Next base: position 47,667,619 of record JASEVX010000006.1, read on the forward strand.
ATGAAGCACTTAACATTGATATGAGGTTAGTTTGCGTTTGTAACATCCAACACTAACAAAAGGTGCACTACTTTCGGAATACCTCGTTAACCTCAATGTCACATTAAATCTTACGAACAACTTTATAATAAATGTTTCTTTCCAATCCTCGAATACACGTCGTCCACAATGAGAATGTATAGACATAATCCAAAATAGGAGTACGCGGTATGTGTTTCGTAGATTGGCACCTGTAACAGCATTAACTGGAGATACTCTTTGGCTACCTAGCATATTTAGACAATGGTTACCAATAATTCGATTTTGTAATAAATAATTGCTGATAGATGATAGTTAGTCGGCGTGTCGGTCGGTTGGTTGGTCGGTCGGTCGGTCGGTCGGTCGGTCGGTCGCAGTCGGTCGGTCAGTTAGTCAGTAAGTCAGTTTTGAAATTGTGGTTCAATTTCTAACAGACTATATAAGGACTATATAAAACACACACCAACGATTGCATTTAAGCGCGTGACTAGTATCTCAAGCTATCTATGTACTCAATGTTAGAAACATACCAACTGCATAAGCGATTCTGTTCTGTGTACTTAAATTGACAGTTGTGTTTATCTGTTGGTTGGTCGCCACAGGAAAATTCGTTTGAAATTTGGTTGATATTGGTCCAGGAAATATCGTTTGAAGTTCATAAGGAGCAATTTCTCATTTTGCCACAATGTTTTCAATTCTATTCAATAAGTGTACTTTCATATAAAGAGTTTTCCCAAATGTTTGCATATCAAAGTTCAAGGTCGTTTGTTGCAAAATGGCTTTACCAGTATTGCGCTCATTAAAGAAGTTGGGCAGTTCACTGTTTTTAACGGTTTTTAAGAAAGGGTAAAGTAGCTGTTATTTGATTGATAGATTGGCGACCGTAAGCAAACGTAAAATGTTACTGAATGCCATTGTTTACTGGATAATCGCTGAGTCGGCTGCTTTAAAAAAAATCAGCGATTTCGTATTCAAAAGGAAAACGGAAAACTATAAGTTTGACGAACTGAAAACAGTGTAGGAAAAGGGGAAATGGTTTCTTTGCTCAGTTCCCACAATGATTTCATAGGTAGACTGCTGCAGAGGCAAAGAAAATGTTTAAAAGCTTTTATATGGAGATTATTGACCAAAATAAGACGTACAACAAGTAGAATGCGTTATATTTTCCGCTTCAAATTCGGTACCGGGAGACGCGGGTTCGATTCACGATCGTGTGGCTGACATTGCGAGCGCCTTCGGGGTTGTCATTATGCCTAGCCTACTACTGGCTCTGTCACCGTGATAACATTTGAAAAATTGCTGAACACGGTGTTAAAACCCAATTAAACAAGAACATAGAATATTAACATACAGTATTTAGTATGGGAAAACTTTCGTAAGACAGGGAGCTGATCTGATCTAATCCGAAAAATGAAAAGGATAGAAACTTTCAAGCAATTCATGCCAATATGCAAAACATCTTCGGGTGTGGGAGGTCACGAGTTCGATTTCAGACCGGGTCACATAAAATGGTAATTATGGCTTTCCCTCCTTGGAGCTTGGGCATTTTAGGTTAAAATTACGACTGACTCGCTGGTGTCAGGATAATTGAAACAGTAGTTCTAGGTAACTTACCAAGGAAACGTTGTGATATAAATGAAAATGGTTGAAAGCGGCGTAAAACACAAACGAAAAAACACAAAAAAACAAGATGTGTTTGTGAAACACTGATGCCCCCGAATGGCAACATCTAGGTCAAAGGTCAAGGTCGCCAGGTCAAAATGTTGGTACTGACAGAAAGGTCATGTCAAAAGGAATACACATGTGAAATATGGTAGCCTTACCTGTTATGGTTCAAAAGTAGTGGTCAAGGTTAAAGTTTTTTTCGAGAATGGCAACATCTAGGTCAAAGGTCAAGGTCGCAAGGTGAACAATTTTGGTACTGACAGAAAGGTCATGTCACAAGGTATACACATGTGAAATATGGTAGCCGTACCTGTTATGGTTCAAAAGTAGTGGTGAAGGTTAAAGTTTTTATCGAGAATGGCAACATCTAGGTCAAAGGTCAAGGTCGCAAAGTGAACATTTTTGGTACCAGAAAGGTCATGTCACAAGGTATACGCATGTGCAATATGGTAGCCTTACCTGTTATGGTTCAAAAGTAGTGGTCAAGGTTAAAGTTTTTTTTGAGAATGGCAACATCTAGGTCAAAGGTCAAGGTCGCAAGGTCAAAAATGTTGGTACTGACAGAAAGGTCATGTCACAAGGAATACACATGTGAAATATGGTAGACGTACCTGTTATGGTTCAAAAGAAATGGCCAAGGTTAAAGTTTTTTTTGAGAATGGCAACATCTAGGTCAAGGTCGCAAGGTCAAAAACGTTGGTACTTACAGAAAGGTCATGTCACAAGAAATACACATGTGAAATATGGTAGCCGTACCTGTTATGGTTCAAAAGTAATGGCCAAGGTTAAAGTTTTTTTCGAGAATGGCAACATCTAGGTCAAAGGTCAAGGTCGCAAGGTAAAAAATGTTGGTACTGACAGAAAGGGCATGTCACAAGGAATACACATGTGAAATATGGTAGCCGTACCTGTTATGGTTCAGAAGTAGTGGTCAAGGTAAAAGTTTTTTTCGTGCAGACAGACAGACGTGCAGACAGACGTGCAGACAGGCCAAAAACTAGATGCCCACCGAATCGGTGATTCCGGGGGCATAAAAAACTAACAAAACATTTACCATGTAAAACCATTTGCATTGGTCATCAACGTATATACTATGAAGTTTACCACTGTTTTTAAATACCACTCAGACAATAGTTTGAAAATACGTCCGCTAAGTCTTGCCAAATTAGGGAGAGGGTATATATGATGATGAAGACATACTTCATTCATATATTGTTATCTGTCTTTATATACATATGTACTCGAAACCATGTCAGACGAAAAGTGATCTATACCAGTCTGCGAAAAAAACAGTGGTCTTATGATCCCTGGCCAGCAACATTTGGTTCAGACCAGTGAACATTTTCATTTTGCCAGTGTTATTATACTTTTTTTTTCCCAAAGTATCTATACATGTATACTCAACAAGGTTTTGAAAACATCAGATATTAGACTGCACCATTGGGGATGATGCCAGTTGTAGGCGGAATTCAGAATTGTAAGGGTTAACCCTTTCCCACAGACGACTTTGAAAACATATAAAAAAAATAATGGATATTCTCTGAAAATTAAGGTTTAATTACTGAAAACAGTTGAAAACAATGTGGCAAAGGGAGAAATTGTGCGTTTTGAGCAATTTTTACTTTTGTCACAATGTTTTCAAAAGTCGTCTCCTGCAGATGCGTCAAAATACGTCTTAAGGTGGGAAAGGGCTAAACGGATGCGAAGCCTCTTCACCTGACGCCTCTCCTGGCAAATACGATCGTGGTAAATGTATCCAATATTAAGGGATGTGTGTGCAATTGGAATATACATGTCTCGAGCGCGCGTTTTGTCTTAATTCATTCACACTTGATCGGCCAGAGTTGTCAGTCGAAGTGCGTAATACTTTCGGTGTGTTTTTTTGAAAAAAGGATACTTTGTAGTTAGAGGTACGTATCATTGATTTTAGTTCATTTCTTTTGTCTATTTATAATTACCAGATACATGTAGTTGCATTTCGGCATGTATGTTGTTAAGTTGTAGATAAGGTTATGCTTTTCAAGTGCTAGACAAATTTTGAATATTTAGAGTAGGATCATGCTATGTTCACATAATTCTTAATGGAGCACTTACAATTGATATTAGGTTAGTTTGCGTTTATAACATCCAACAATAGCAAAACGTACACTACTTTCGGACAACCTCGTTAACCTTAATGTCACATTAAATCTTACGAACAACTTTATAATAAATGTTTCTTTCCAATCCTCGAATACACGTCGTGTACAATGAGAATGTATAGAGATAATCCAAAATAGGAGTACTGAGTACGCGGTATGTGTTTCATAGATTGGCACCTGTAACAGCATTAACTGGAGATACTCTTTGGCTACCAGTCTACCTATCATATTTAGACAATGGTTACCAATAATTTGATTTTGTAATAAATAATTGCTAATAGATGATAGTCAGTCGGTCAGTTAGTCAGTAAGTCAGTTTTGAAATTGTGGTTCAATTTCTAACCGACTATATAAGGACTATATAAAACACACACCAACGATTGCATTTAAGCGCGTGACTAGTATCTCAAGCTATCTATGTACTAAATGTAAGAAACATACCAACTGCATAAGCGATTCTGTTCTGTGTACTTAAATTGACAGTTGTGTTTATCTGTTGGTTGGTCGCCACAGGAAAATTCGTTTGAAATTTGGTTGATATTGGTCCAGGAAATATCGTTTGAAGTTCATAAGGAGCAATTTCTCATTTTGCCACAATGTTTTCAACTCTATTCAATAAGTGTACTTTCATATAAAGAGTTTTTCCAAATGTTTGCATATCAAAGTTCAATGTCGTTTGTTGCAAAATGGCTTTACCAGTATTGCGTTCATTAAAGAAGTTTGGCAGTTCACTGTTTGTAACGGTTTTTAAGAAAGGGTAAAGTAGCTGTTATTTAATTGATGGATTGGCGACCGTAAGCAAACGTAAAATTTTACTGAACGCCATTGTTGACTGGATAATCGCGGGAGTCGGCTGCTTTAAAAAAGTCAGCGATTTCGTATTCAAATGGAAAACGGAAAACTATAAGTATGACGAACTGAAAACAGTGTAGGAAAAGGGGAAATGTTTTCTTTGCTCAGTTCCCACAATGATTTCATAGGTTGACTGCTGCAGAGAAAATGTTTAAAAGCTTTTATATGGAGATCATTGACCAAAATAAGATGTACGCAAGTAGATTTCGTTACATTTTCCGCTTCAAATTCGGTACCGAGAGACGCGGGTTCGATTCACGATCGTGTGGCTGACATTGTGAGCGCCTTTCGGGGTTGTCATTATGCCTAGCCTACTACTGGCTCTGTCACCGTGATAACATTTGGAAAACTGCTGAAAATGGTGTTAAAACCCAATTAAACAAGAACATAGAATATTAACATACAGTATTTAGTTTGGGAAAACTTTCGTAACACAGGGAGCTTATCTGATCTAATCCGAAAAAATGAAAAGGATAGAAACTTTCAAGCAATTCATGCCAATATACAAAACATCTTCGGGTGTGGGAGGTCGCGAGTTCGATTTCAGACCGGTTCACATAAAATGGTTGTTAAAGCTTTCCCCCCTTGGAGCTTGGGCATTTTTTGGGCAAATTGTTGAAAGCGGCGTAAAACATAAAAGAAAAAACAAACAAAACAAACTAACAAAACATTTGCCATGTAAAACAATTTGCATTGGTCATCAGCGTATATACTATGAAGTTTACCACTGTTTTTAAATACCACGCAGACAATGGTTTGAAAATACGTCCGCTAAGTCTTGCCAAATTAGGGAGAGGGTATATATGATGATGAAGTATATATTGTTATCTGTCTTTATAAACTCGAAACCATGTCAGAGGAAAAGAGATCTATACCAGTCTGCGAAATAAACAGTGGTCTTATGATCCCTGGCCAGCAACATTTGGTTCAGACCAGTGAACATTTTCATTTTGCCAGTGTTATTTTACTCTAATTTTTCCAAAGTATCTACAATCAACAAGGTTTTGAAAACATCAGATAGTAGACTGCACGATTGCAGATTATGTATAGTTATGTGTGATGTGACTTTAAATCATAATATGTAAATATAACATAACGGTGACTTAAAGGGCTAAAGGGCCGAGTGTGGTCACTTTTGTTTTTATATCATATTATTAACCAAAATATGTTTCACACATGTCACATTTATAAACAATTTGTTATATAATCTGATCTTATTTAAAATTTCGGACCAGTGAATTTAAAAAGATTATAACAACGAATGCTGTACTTATCTATTAGTCCCTGTGTTGTTCCTAGGCGGGTTGGAGGACTGTTCATCGTACGAGATCAGTGCCCGAAACTATAAAACTCTTAAAACGCTCTTCGTGCTCAAAAATGAACTCCAGGCTCCATATATGACTTCTGATTGGTAAATTACTAGAATTAATTCGCTTCTCCAATCGGATACTTCAGCACAAATTCAGAGTATTAAACTGTTAGTTTTAGAGCCTGGACCACTTTACTTCTAATACTCTATCGGTTGAAGTAGGGGATGGAGCAGACTATGTTGAAAAAGAGAAATTGCTCATAATTATCAATTTCTTAATTCGCCACAATTTTTTCAACCTCATTATTATTTCATTTTTAGGGATTTTCCATAGATCTGCCCGGCTGTTTCAAAATCTCTATACTTTCATAGTCGTCTGCTTCAGATATGTTGTACATGTATGTGGGAAAGGGATAAACGGCACCATTGGGGATGATACCAGTTGTAGGAATTCAGAATGTTAAGAGTTAACCCTTTCCCACAGACGGCTTTGAAAACATCTAAAAAGAAATTGAAAATATCTGAAAATTAAGGTATAATTACTAAAAAAAAAAATTGAAAACATTGTGGAAAAGGGAGAAATTGCGCATTTTGAGCAATTTTTGCTTTTGTCACAATATTTTCAAAATAACAGAACTGTATTCTCACCTTTCCCTTACCGCTCTTTATTACTCCGCACTAAGGGTAAATAGCAAAATCAAAATGTGGGACAATCGAGAAGATGATAGGAAATAGGTGTGACCTTGTATCCAGCGTGCGTTTTGTCTTAATTCATTCACTCTTGATCGGCCGGAGTTGTCAGTCGATGTTTTGCATCGTAAATGCGTTATACTTCCAGGGTGTTTTTTTGGATAAAAAGGATACTTTGTAGTTAGAGGTACGTATTATTGATTTTAGTTAATTTCTGTTGTCTATTTATAATTACCAGATAGTTGCATTTCGGTATGTTTGTTTTTAAGTCGTAGGTGAGGTTATCCTTTTCAAGTGCTAGCCAAATGTTGAATATTTAGAGTAGGATCATACTATGTTCACATAATTCTGAATGGAGCACTTAAAATTGATATGAGGTTAGTTGGCGTTTGTAACATCCAACATTAGCAAAATGTACATAACTTTCGGAATACCTCGCTGTTTCTATCCAATCCTCGAATGCACGTCGTCCACACTGAGAATGTATAGACATAATTCAAAATAGGAGTGGCACCTGTAACAGCATTAACTGGATATCTCTTTGGCTACCTATCATATTTAGACAATGGTTACCAATAATTCAATTTTTCAATAAACAATTGCTGGTGGTGATAGTCAGTCGGCGTGTCGGTCGGTCGGTCGGTCGGTCGGTCGGTCGGTCAGTCAGTAAGTTAGTTTTGAAATTGTGGTTCAATTTCTAACAGAAAGGGCGTAAATCACTATATATAAGGACTATATAAAATGCTTTTGAGCGCGTGAATAGTATCTCAATCTATCTATGTACTACATGTAAGAAACATACCAACTGCATAAGCGATTCTTTTCTGTGTACCTAAATTGACAGTTGTGTTTATCTGTTGGTTGGTCGCCAGAAAATTCCCTTGAAGTTTGGTTGAAGTCTTGAAGTCTTTTATTGCTTAACTTTTTTTATTCTTTTTAAATATGATTAGGACATATATATTTTATTGTTAATATATACTTATGCATTAAAAGAATCAGCTGTTAGTCTTCCTCCGATTATGAAGGAGGCCGGCATTTAATTTCTAAAATTACTTCTTATGCGTGCTTTAATGCACATGTTATCCTTCGGGGGTCGACTTTCACTTTTTATTGTATTTAAAACGAAATGAACATCCGAATCTTTATTGTACCATATAGATACATGTTTGTGATATAGATCAGATATTGATGTTTTACATACTTTACGTATGACAGTCTCTTGTATTTCAGTCCATGAAAGGCCTTGTGCTTTTTATTTGTAATATTATTTTAACAATACATGTAAACATGTATGATTGACAATGTGTACATGGATAGATGATACTTAAATATAATTTGACACTATATACCCTTTCTGAGCCTCCACAGCAGGCGACTTTTGAAATCGTTGTGACAAAAGGTGAAATTGCTCATAATAAGCAATTTCTCCATTTGCCACAATCATTTCAACTCTTTTCAATTTTCTTACTATCATTTATAGAGATTTTCTATAGTTTGTACTTGATAATTTCAAAGTCGTCTGCAGCAGATTTATTTTATATGGGAAAGAGTTAAACCTTTATCCAGTATATCTTTAGAAATAGTCTTAGATGTCGCTTTTCATGATCAGTTTAACTCTAAATCATTCTCATTCGCTTAAAACATAGACCCTGTCATTAAAATCATTGTTTCAAAAGGAGAATTGCTCATAAAAAGTGCAGAAAAATGCTGACCGGTTGCACTATGAGTCTGTGACAGCTTGTTAATAGAATTAAGGAAGAGTTTATTGTTGTGGACGGGGACGATGGACTATTGTAAAACATTACGTAACATTTTTATTTTATTTGATGTGTTGTTATGCTTATGTTCCTACAGTTCTTAAACAGGGGATGATTTTCACCTTATATAGATATATTTTATTCAGGAAAGGGGGCAATTTGCCCAATATAGCGCATTCATATAACATTCATATAACACTTTTGTTTGAACAAAGTCAAATAGCAGACTAAGAAAAAAAAAAAATTGGAAATATTCTAGAAAATATATGTTTCCCCTCGTTTGAATGACAAACGGCTTAACAAAATCTAGTGTAGTTATACCCGATCCTAGCAGGAAAGTAATTTAAAATGATTCGAAGCAAGTAACAAAGAATAACACTAGCGAAAAAATGCAAGTAGAATGCAATGTATTACGCATTTACGATGCAAAACAATGCAGGGTACCAGGCAAGGTGGGGGTCTGGTCCCTATTTTTATATATTATGTTTATCACATGACGTTGCTTGTATCCCATGTAATATACCCATTACGTATTTCTTTTTATTATATGCCTGTACATTTTCCGGTGGAAATACATGCAGATTGACATGCGCAAATACACCACGACAGATTAAAATTCCGTATCTACATGCGGTGTAAATACAAGATTGTGATGTCAGACAGTGCGCGGAATACTTTCAGCGAGGTATCCCCAATAAACAATGTATTGAATCTGTATATTTAATAGTTTTTTCGCTCTTCATAGATCGTAGGTATATAATAAAAGGAATATTACGTTGCGGGAGCGATAAATGGGTACGTATTGCACGACTCGTAGCGTGGGAAAATCCATATCTTACTCGACCTTCGGTCTCGTAAGATATCGATTTTTCCACGCTACTTGTCGTGCAATACAAACCCTTTTATCGCTCCCGCAACGTAATATTCCGTATATATACAACGTGTGTAATATAACATGACCTAATACTAGGAAAAAATGACGTCACGTCAACGTTTTGACGTCATACGTTAGTCACATTGGCGCCAAAACCCATAAATTTCATCTAGAAATATTGTAAACGTTAAGTACATTTTTATCGAAATATGCCTCATAAGTCACTTTATGTGATAGATATAATATCTCATGAGTGTTATTTATTATTCTTTTTAATAAACTAAGCTGAATATGACCTCGGGAATAATTATTAGTGGCATTGTTATACGATTTACTGACGAAATTAAAATAGCTTTGGAAAACCCGCTTTTCTTTGTGTGTTTTCGTCATGTGATAAAAATAATCTGACATTCGTTGTCATTTAATAAAGATTTATTAAACTCGTTCAAGAAATTTATTATTAAGCTCGCCAAAGGCTCGCTTAATAAAAAAATTCTTGAACTCGTTTAATAAAACTTTATATAAAATGACAACTCATGTCAGATCCTATATATATAGACTCACTTATTGGACAGTTAGTGATTACTAATTTAGGCTTTCAGATAGAAGAGTCGAATATTTGTCTAGTAACGCCTTACAGGACATGGTAATTATGTGTTATAGGTATGCTTGTCTATCGAGATATCAATACAACCCCGACAAGTGTGCCGTGGTCAATTTCAATGAATCAAAACGGGTATTCAAACGCAAGTCTCGGCCGTGAGTTGTTGGTAATAATTGATGTCATTCTTGAAAAAGAGGAATATAATCATTTAGGTACAGTGTGTAACAAATATAGTAACACTTCGCTCATTAACATAAACAATGGGCTTAATCCCTTAACCAGTTATAATAATACGATCACTCTCTGATCGAAATATGTTGACCATAGAGAGACCACACATAAACTGTTTAAGGCAAAGGCAAATCCAGGGCTTACAGAGAAGGTCAATAACAGATATTGTCCTTGGCCAAAATTGCGGCTGAAATAGCAAAGAGAAAACTCAACTTTCTTGGTCAACTGTGTCGTTTAGAGAGGAACTGTGCAACAAAACGATTGTTTCTATTACGCGTCTTTTCTGTTGTAAATGGTACGCCCGGTATCGGGTTTGTTCTAGATATTGTTATTCTTTTACGTAAATATAACATATACAATGTACTTCAAGATCACGTAGATTATGGTGTTTTTTCCTAGTAAATAAATTTGGAAACATTGTATTGATACGAATGTGTCAAATTACTATATACATGAATTGAATGTAAGAACATCTTTACAGCAATTTACTTTATATAATGTGACGATCACATTGGATCGAATGCCATTTCGTTTGTTTTCCGTATACGAAAGTGGTGTGATTTTTTATACTGTCCGAATGTCCCTCCGAATATGTTTTCCACAATGTATCACCGTATGCATTCCGTTTTCTTTCCGAATGTTTTCAGTCCGGTTTCAGAATGCTTTCAGAATAGACCGAATACTTACCGCATGTTGACTTCGAAATGTTTTCTTTCCGAACGCTTTCCGTATGCTTTCCGAATGCTTTCTTAACACGGCGAATCGACATAGAATGGACCGAACTCTTTCCGCATGCATTCTGAAAGCGTTCGGAAAAGGTTCGTCATGTTCTATGTCCATTCGTGGTGTTCGGAAAGCATACGGAACATATTGTGCATTCTGGAAGTGTACGAGCAGTTCGGAAAATGTTCTGAAAGATTACTGGATGGGTTCTGACTATTATGTATACGTTCGGCGGCATAAATGAACATAACACCGGAAGGGATACTGAAAACGTTCGGAAAGCATTCGTCATGTTCTATGTCCATTCGGGGTGTTCGGAAATCATTCGGAACCCAGCACCTCCAAATTATCATTCCGAGTGCATTAAGAACTAGACGCATGTTTCCCGAACGTTTTCCGTACATGCCGTATGTTCCTAGAATGCTTCCCGAATACTTCCAGAAAACACATGGACGCCACATTCGGATGATTCAGATGGTCGATGAAAATTATTTTGAACATGCACAACACATTCTTTGGATCTACCGAATGCCGTTCCGTACGCATCCGTACGGAGCCGAACAGCCAATATGCTCATAGAGCACACCGAATGCTTCCCGAATAAGATCCGTTCGCTCCCTGAACACCTAAATTCCTATTCGGAAAGCAAACGGAATGGTATTCAACATAGATTCTCAATTAGTCCGATATGGGATTATGATAAACGTAATCCGAATATGTTGCGTGCTTGATTTTCCATCGCTCAACTGAGTGCATATATGGCTTATACCGATTTTCCTCAGTGTACACGTTGTAGCTGTACAAGTGTGCGATCGTGTACTGTCTTGTTTCAAAACAGAACTTTATTGAAGTTTGGAAGAAAAGAAAAAATTAAATTCACTATTATCAAAGACAATGACTATGTTGCTGCTTTGTTCGGTTTGAACCCGATCTTAGACAAAGAAGTACAAGGAACCTATTATTCCTTTTACAAACATGTTGCTTTGTATTTACATGCGATATGGACATGTAATAAATACTTTGTTAAATTATAAATAAGATATATATTCTGAATGCAATTAAGGGGGTGGGGGGTTACAATTTAGCGGATGTTATAGGTTATGAATACACTTAAAAAATATTCGTGTGTGGCTTCACAGACGTACTTACATATGTTCATAAATGGTTTTTTAGTAGATTTCCTTGCAAAACCTACTATAGTTAGTAAGTCAGGTTTTGAAGTCACGTGATGTAAATGCCCCAGAACTCACAAAAAGATAGTGCAAACAAGTCTAGACTGAATTACGAATGCATACATAAGCAAAAGTCAAATATGTAAAATAAATTCCGCTTATTTTTGGTAACCAAATAAAATTACAAGTCTCTGAATGTATAAATATCATATTTAGGTGTAATAAAGGACAAGGATATTACTACACCCTACCCCTAAGTGTGTACGACCGTATTAAAAAAAATACCCTTTGTAAATTGTAACCCTTTGTATGGTTCGACATTAACGCACGACCGAACGACATTCACTAATAGGTCATTGGTCCGATCTAGCTACATTAACATCTGGCAAGACCGACTGGTCGTGTTCTAATTCCGTCAATATCTGCCGAAATGTGTTGTCAAACAGATCAAAAGGATAGATTTACGGACGAAAATATTGACTGCCGATTCTCTTCTTGAATGTTTATTGGAAATTCCGTGTCTATTTATAGAGCCAATTAAATTAGGATCCCAACAATTTGGTAACCAAATAAAATTTCAAGTCTCTGAATGTATAAATATCATATTTAGGTGTAATAAAGGACAAGGATATAACTACACCCTACCCCTAAGTGTGTACGACCGTATTAAAAAAAAATCCCTTTGTAAATTGTAACCCTTTGTATGGTTCGACATTAACGCACGACCGAACGACATTCACTAATAGGTCATTGGTCCGATCTAGCTACATTAACATCTGGCAAGACCGACTGGTCGTGTTCTAATTCCGTCAATATCTGCCGAAATGTGTTGTCAAACAGATCAAAATGATAGATTTACGGACGATTCTCTTCTTGAATGTTTATTGGAAATTCCGTGTCTATTTATAGAGCCAATTAAATTAGGATCCCAACAATTTACACAATAGTTTAGAATAATTTCCGGTATGTTTACATGGCATCCGATATTGAATTGTCCGTAAAGATGCGAATTCTATTTTAATCAATTTCAATTTGTAATCTTGTTTTTTCTCTTCATGTTTACGCAACATTAGTCTTATTTGAACTAAAATAAAGTGTTTGATTCAAGTATACACACGAATGCTAGCTTTATATTTAGCCAGAGACATATAAACAAAATTTACGACAATAGTTTAGACCAATTTTCGGTATGTTTACGTTGTTTTTCACCGTAGCAGCCGATAATGAAATCATGTCAAATAAACTGTTTTAATTTGGATTTTCTTCCGATAAAAAGGATGACAGCGGTAGTAATAATAAAATAAAGAGAAAGGAAGAGTCCAAAAAGCTGTATGAGCAGACGAAACGGAAAAGAGTATTTTGTAGAAAATGGAAATATGAGTTTAAACAGAGACATGTGTTTATATGTCTCTGGTTTTAATAGCTCGAATATGAAGGTGGAAAAAAATCCGTAATGTACTGTGATACAGCAATGCATATTAACAATAAATCTGAAGCAGAGAAACTCTCCTAAAATGAAAGTGTACTTATTGAAAATAATTGAAAACATTGCCATTATGAGAATGGGCAATTTCTTATTTTGCCACAATGTTTTAAAAAGTCGTCTGCTGCAGTCCTGCAGAAGGGGTCAGAAAACGTCTGTATGTGGGAAAGGGTTAATATTTAGCATTATGTGATGTACTAACTTGGAACCAGAAAGGAGTACTGTATAATGTGTGTGTGTTTCCTCTAGATAAGGTCAGGTGCATTCCAAAGGTTAATGTTGAACCCTGCTTTGTTTCCTCTAGTAAAAGAAAAAGTAATATTCCTTCTGAAAAAGTAGATTTGGTTGTGATATTTGAATAGCATTCTTTTCCACTTACAGATGCATTTGCGGCAGACAACTTTTGAAAGCATTGTGTCAAAAGGAGACATAAAAAGCAATATCTCCTTTTGCAACACTGTCTTCTATGCTATTCTGAACTACTCTGAAATATAAACCTGAGATATCAACCCTAACCCACATACATACCTGCAGCAGACGACTTTTGGAAATATTGTGGCGAATGAAGAAATGCACAGTATATTTATATTCTACGGAGAATTTGCGTCACTTGGTCGTCGTCGTCGGCGGCAGCGTTAGTTAAGTTTTGCGTTTAGGTCACTAACATGGAAACTATAAAATCTAATACTTTGAAACTTGGAAACTTGTTCTTCTAATACCCTTCTTCTCATTGTATACTAAAGATGCTGAGTGTAGCCTGTTTTTTAGGGGTAAAAAACATAAATTTTGATGTATTTTGGTTGATTTTGAGAATTGGACATAGTTGGTTAAATGTTGCGGTTTTGTCTCTTGTTGGTTAAGTTTTACGTTTAGGTCACTTACTACATTTGCTAGATGCTGAGTATGGTCTCGTTTTTTTTTGTAAAAAACGTAAATTTTGATGAATTTTTGTTGATTTTTAGAATTGGCGGTGTTGGTTACGTTTTCCATTTAGGTCACTTACATCAGAGACATATAAACACATGTTTATATGTCTCTGCTTACATGGAAAATATCAAACCTATTGTATGATAAAGATTCTAAATGGGCCTGTTTTGGAGGGTAAAAAACATCAATGTTGATGTATTTTGGTCGATTTTGAGAATTGGACATAGTTGGTTAAATTTTACGTTTTGGTCTCTTACATGGAAACTATCAAACCTAATACTTTGAAACTTGGAAAACTTGTTCATCTAATACCCTTCTTCTCATTATATGCTAAATATGCTGAGTGTAACAAACATCAATTTTGATGTATTTTGGTTGATTTTTAGAATTGGACATAGTTGGTTAAGTTTTGCGTTTAGGTCACTTACATGGAAACTATCAAACCTAGTTCTTTGAAACTTGAAAAATGTGTTCATCTAATACCCTTCTTCACATTGTATGCTAAGAGGCTGAGTGTGGTGTGTTTTTGGGGTAAAAAACATCAATTTTGATGTATTTTGATTTTGATTTGAGAATTAGCGGTGTTGGTTACGTTTTCCATTTGGGTTACTTACATGGAAACTATCAAACCTATTGTATGATAAAGATTCTGAGAGGTCCTATTTTCTCGGGTAAAAAACATAAATTTTGATGTATTTTGGTCGATTTTGAGAATTGGACATAGTTGGTTAAATGTTGCGGTTTGGTCTCTTGCATGGAAACTATCAAACCTATTACTTTAACATATGGAACACTTGTTCATCGTATACACTTCTTCACATTGATTGATAAAGATGTTGAGCGGGCCTGTTTTTGGTGGGTAAAAAACATAAATTTTGATGTATTTTGGTCGTTTATGAGAATTGGACAGCTTCTTCATTTTGTGTTACATTGATTTCAATTTTTTCCAAACAATAAAATCATAATGTACTTCAATATATTTTGAAAATCTTCAATCGGATAGTGTTTTGGGGGTCAAGGTCACTGTTACTAAAACTAAAATTAGGAAAGCAGTAATATATTCAATATCTTTAGTTACAGTTGACTTAATGTACCAATCTCATTTGCCTGTCCAAGACTCAACTTATGATCTTGACTGATTGTGACAGCCATCCAACGTGAAGACTCCTTATCAAGTATATGAACTTGGATTTATTTCCACACGGTTAATCGTGTTAAATAGCAGTTGTGTGCGGTCATTATGATATGTAAATATTCTTTCTGAATTTGAATATTTGTTATATAAAAGTGGAAGACAGTGGTACAGAGATAGAGCGTCGGCCTCTCGTATCAAAGGTCCCTGGTTCGAGTCCCGTGATGAGCGGGTCCTGTCTTTGGGATTTTTCCACACAAACGGCGCGAGTACTGGTGAAGTCTCCAGGAAGCAGACATCGAGCGTGATTAATCTAAGCCCAAGGCTTGTTTCGCAATCGATGTAAAATAAATAAGTTTAAACTAAACTGTTATATAAAATAAATAAACCGTAAAAGGATAATATCAGACGATAGTCAGTCACCTGCAGGCGGTGCTATCGTTAAAAGTATTCTACTCTGAATTAGCTTCTCTGATACCAATAACGTGGTATAAGGCTATGATTGGATAACTAGCTACAAATATAATCACATTGATTGGTTGTTAAACACGGCAATCAGCCGGTATAAGAAAAGGAACAAAATGACATTAAGACCCACTCTTGCCCTCTGTTTTTGGAGATGCAAACATTATTAGATTTTATTATTAGAGTGCATACCTTGTGCATATGATAGATAACTGGTTGAAGTCATTTTATTATTAGAGTGCATATCTTGTGCATATGATAGATAACTGGTTGAAGTCATTAAATAATGGTGAAATTGTCGGTGTTGTAATGCTTGATTTTTCAAAAGCTTTTGACTTATGTTCGCACGATATACTATTAAAAAAGTTAAAAATATACAAATGCAGTAACATTACTATTAAATGGTTTGAATCTTATCTCACTAATAGAACACAGTCGGTAAACGTTAATGGTGTTATTTCAGATAAACAAATTACTACCTGTGGAGTTCCACAAGGATCCATTCTAGGACCACTATTATTTCTATTATTTATTAATGACTTGCCGTTGTATGTACAAGAAAATGATTCTAATGTAGATATGTATGCAGACGATACCACTATATATGATATAAATTTATCGAAAACAGTAGTTGAAAGAAATTTGCAAAGAGCTTTAAATAATGTTAGTAACTGGTGCTTAGATAATGGTATGGTTTTAAATGCGGCTAAAACAAAAGTCCTATTAATTACTACGCCACAAAAACGTTCTCAATTGGTAAATAAAAAATTATCATTACACTATAAAGATGTTAATTTAGAGCTAACAGCAGGGGATAAAATTCTTGGAGTTCATATTAATGAAAATCTTAAATGGGACAATCACATTACCTTCGTTCGGAAAAAGATTTCCACAAATTTATGGCTCTTATCAAGAATAAAATTGTTTCTGCCATTACATTATAGGATTCTGTTTTATAAGGCATATATACAACCACATTTAGATTTCTGCAATATTATTTGGGGAAGTACAAACAAATCAAACATTCAAATTCTTATTCGATTACAGCGTCGGGCATGTCATATTATCCTAGGTGAGCAATACACTAACCTAAATGAAGCTTTATTGAGTATTAATGTACTTAGTATTGAACATAGAATTTTACTTCAAAAGGCAAAATTTATGTATAGGGTATTTCAAAATGCCACTCCGTCTTACATTCAAAACATGTTTCAGTACAATAATAATAATCACAGAAACTTAAGGTCATCAAACCATTTAAATGTTTTAATACCGAAACCAAATAAAGAATTATTTAAAGGAAGCATGTCTTACTCTGGGGCTAAAGTATGGAATAGTATCCCAGATTATATTAGACTCTGTCCTACAATAAACAGTTTTACTTCTAATTTTATCAAGTGGATAAAGTCGGGATAATTTTCATACTCGTACTTCTAATTTTAAATAAGGTTTAAAAGATTAATCATTTTAACTATAAAAAAATGAAAAAATTGGTGTTTAAATAATTTCAAAACCACTGCCTCTGTTTGATCTATAATGCTAAATGTTCTATATTTGAATGTGACATGTATTGCTATTTTATATCTTAATTACAGGGAAAATGCTTTAACTTTTACCATCATTGAACTGATATATTTTGATTTCTATTATTATATGATATTATTTTGTTAAATCACTGATTATATTGTTAATGTGTTTGTGTGTATGTATAAATATGTGTTTTATCCAGAGGGCCCCAAGGAAGATTAGCTAATGTTAATTGGGTCACCCTCTTAAAATAAAGACTTTCATTCATTCATTCATTCATTCATTCATTCATTCATTCATTCATTCATACTCTAAATGCATTAGTTGGTTAAGTACAGTCAATAAATAGGAAGACAATGTTATGTCATGAATGCACCTGTTGGGATGTCCGTGGAGCTATTGGGTAATATGATCATTAAAACGGTATTATGTGGACCGAATGATATATTCGGAGTTCGGTTCAATTAATTTTTACAAGACCAACAAGAATTTATAATCTTGGAAATATTTCATTCTGGCCTGATGAATCATTACGTGTCTGTCATGATGGGGCTTTGTTTTAGATAAATATTTATAAATGCACTTCTGTATCCCCTCTTAACCGATCACAAATCTACTTTTAGTACTTTCAGTACTTTGATTTTGTGTCTTTTGTATATTCTTTTGTCATATAATATTCATGTATATAGTTGCGCTGGTATACGTCGATTGTTTAAAGTTGGGAGCTATATGTATATTGTTCCTCCTGCACAACGTGGTGTTACAGACATGTCTACTATGCCAGGTGAGCGCTATGCACTTAGATATAACAACCCTTTCTTCGCATTATAAAACGTGTGACAGTTCTGTGTGTATGAGGTATAATTCAGTATGCACCTTAAGGTTTCGTGCATTAACATATTCAAATGATCAAATGTAACCTCACGTTCTCGTGCGCTCTCTCTCTCTCTCTCTCTCTCTCTCTCTCTCTCTCTCTCTCTCTCTCTCTCTCTCTCTCTCTCTCTCTCTCGACCAAATCGGGTCAGGACATAACCGGTGTTTCACATTCTCGTCTTTCACTTTCAAACAAGGTCAAACTACTATAAATGATCAAATCAACCACATCCTATACACATTTACAATGAATTTAAAACTCAATGTCATATACATAATGCATTCTGGTGATGGTTTACACTTTTTTCTACGTAAACAACGTTTTGTTTAGGGACTATTTGGCTCAGCGTAACCGCGGATGTATTTGGCGTAATTTGACCTGAACACGTGAATCACTTTTAGCACCGAAAATGACCGACATGGTCACGATAAAAACAGACCTCTTACGACTTTCATGTAAGACGTAAATCGTCAAGATTATATATACTGTTGATAATTACCGACCTCGTACGGAAAGCGTCAATACCATTTGGGGTGTTCTACATACAATAATAATTGTTCGGAAATAATACAAATTACCATTTTACGTTTAAAGGGGTTTCTTTGTCCAGCACAGCGCTGGTTCCAATTTTAAAACAGTTGAGGGAAAACAAGTTAACAAAGAGATGTATACATTAAAAGGATCTGGATGTGTTTGTGTTGTTACATAGGTCTTTAGGCACTAGCATTTAATAGATTATTAAATGTAAAAGCAATTATATGTTGATGTGAAGATCGAATATGTTTCTTGATTGATAATAAAGTACTGTTGCTTTGCTTTAATTTGCATGTCACCTTTAAAGCAAGTTATATAAATAAACAAGGGCTATGATGGCCATGGATCGCTCACATGAGTTATGCAATGTGGTTTATCATGACAAACACATGTAGCAGTCAGTTGAGCTAAGACACAAGATTCCGTAAAATGTATGTCGTTTGTGTGCATTTCGTAAAGGTATTGTGTTTGTATCAATTACGACCTATTTATCTGAATTGAATGTTCAAGCAAAACCTTAGCTTATATTGTATCATAATGAATACCATGCTAACAAGTATCACACAAAACGCACGATTATATTTATTTGAGAATAACAATTTGTATTATTTTTTAAATAGTACACATGTCATATATCTGCATAGTATTCCTTTACTGTACAAGACGAATTTTGATGCAGAGCATCAAAGACGCCGCGCATGATTTTGAAGCATGACTTAAAGGAAGCAGATGTAGTTCAGTACATTTAAATAACGTGTGTAAACAGACAGGATGTAAATATTTCGAACAAGAAGGCTAAATATCCCTTTATCAATGCCAATAAGGTCAAGATGTGCCTATATTGCTCACCTGGCTACCAATAAACGGTTTCAAATTTGCTCTAACTAGATCAATTAGATAAAAGAAAATATCACATAAGTGCTTAAATATTAGCATTTAATGCCTCTAGTTATAAGTTAAGTGTGACACCAGCTTTGGAAGGAGAGGGGAAAGTATATTCTCCTTCCAGTTTTTCAGAAGTATGATAACAACAAGAGGCCCAAGAGGACCAGTATCGCTCCACTGCCATTAAATCTCCAAATAGCCCCACCCCCTGGTTGCCATGTTTTTTGACCAATCAACATGGCTTAAAGGAATCTGATAGAGGGTGACCCTAGGAATGTTTCTACAAAATAATTTAAAAATCAGCCGAACACTTTCGGAGAAGAAGATTGTGTAAGTTTTCACCTTAGCCATATTATAAGGCAAAAATAGCCTAGCCCCCTGGCGGCCATAGTTTTCGACCAATCAACTTGGCACGAAGGAATCTGAAAGAAGGTCACCCAAGCAACATTTCTACACAATTATTTGAAATCGGTCTGATACCTACGGAGGAGAAGAAGATTTTTTAAGTTTTCACTATTTTTTTCTTTCGGTTTCCATGGAAACCAGAATTTTGCATGGATCCCAAACAGTTTGAGGAACTTAGGAGAGAACATTGAGAGGATGCTTATGAATGCAGGACGGACAATTCATGACATAAGCTCGACTGGATTTCAGCCAATGGAGCTAAAAACGGGAGTATATAAACAAAAAATACGAAGTAATTTTACAAAGTTTAATGATATTTATGATCAAAATTAAACATTTATGAAATTAAAAGAAAAGGTTCACATGTATTGTCAACATATAGCAAGAATACAATGGTCTGAATGAACAAACTGTATGAGGGAACGTTTTATAAATAGGCAAAAGCATCCGGCGAATTTTGGGCCCGTAAACCAAAGAATTAAAAACGCGTAGCCTAGGCAGTTTGGGAAAAGAGAACTTTTTTTTCTGAGCCTTGATGAATTTGGTCAGGGCCGTAAACCAAACTATCAAAAACAGCGTAGCCTAGGCAGTTGGGGAAAAGTTATTAAATACAAATTAAATGTGTCTAAAGTTTTGTAATAACGGTAGAAGACAAATGTATTTTGTATCATGTTGTTTCTTAAATCGGTTAATACAATTTATTGATTAATAAAGTTTGTTTTTGTCAAACATATAACAGAGTTTTTCTTAACAATAATAATGTTGGTTGCTCCCTTTTCGATTACGTCACCCCATGGTACAGAATTAAAACCTATCCCATACTGACGCCGCGCTTCCACGCGGCGTCAATAATTATATTTCCAATAAGAATGAATTTCAACTATCGTACATCATAAAGTTTACTATTTTCGGTGGCGAGTAAATGATTTCAAACGCGAAATGAATATGTGTACTGTTATTCTCCGCCTTTATAGCAAAGTACGCACTTGATTAAATAAATAGGAACTTGGCAAAATCCGTCGTACAATAAATGTATAATGTCATGGTGACGCGTGAGAAAAAACCGTTGTGTAGCCGATTTTCAACTCAACAATTGTTCTGCATCCCTGTTATTTGTTATAGTCCGAAAAAGTTCTAATGGCAAGTAAGGACCGGGTTATAGTCAGAAATGTATTAACATATAATGTTATAAGATAAATTATTTTTGAATTGAACAACGTTTCAGTATCATTATTAATGGCAACAACACACTGTTAAAGTTTATTATACTTGTATTACATTGTCTGTAAAAAGGGTTTTGAGATTAAATACAACACAATACTGAAATATGAATTTGTTGGTGGTGATTTTGAAGGCGACCAATGCCTTTATAAATCTGGATCGGTCCTCTGTGGCAAACCTAATACCACAAGGATAGGGCCTGGGGTTGCTGCTAATGCCCCATGGACATCTCTGTTACATGTAAATTAAATCATTAGTGTTGAACACATGTCGAAGTTGTCGCCACAATACTTCAGCCACTTTTTGGATTTGGAGCCATTCTCTTTTCTTAAGGTATGTTGTGTCTTTTCATTATTTCCATAAGCTTTTATACGCATTGGTATAGGTTAAACGTGCCTTGTTTGTAAGGTCAGCCAGTTTCTCTACAATGACTTTACTAACACTTCAACCAAGGATTCACCCTCATTTATATCCCGGGTTTCTCGTATGATTATTCGAGAACTGCATCGACGTCTTCTTCCTCCGCATCATTTTCGTTCCTTTACCTGTCCGATTCTTTTTTAAACCTTGCTTTTTTAATTCCCTAGTTGCTATTCGGAAGGTTCGGATTCTTTCTTTTTAACTTTGCAGATGATTTTCATGGGGAAGAAACGTTAATATATTCTTCAGAAGCCAAGCTCTCCTTACAATTTATTTAACGTCGACATACATGTAGACATAGATTGTATTTACGTATACATATGTATACTTGTATCTTGTAATACAAACACATAAACACATCATTTTATGGTCATTTAAAAAGAAAAAAATCAGTTGTTTTGGGGGATAAACTACTATGATTTGAACTTTGCTTATATAGTGTAAGAGGAGAATGAGACGTTTAACTTTGTCATTGATTGGTCTGTTGAACTTGTGTTTAAGAGAATCATAAAGAAAAAAGAAATGAAGGCTGAAATAAAAAAAGAAATGTCATGATCAAAACATTGATGTTTAAGAAAAAATAAAGTTGTTTATCACACAATCTTACTGGGGCCAATAGCGTTCTCTATTTATTTTAAACGCAGTATGTCTAAAATAGTAGGAATTATTTGAAATTAACTTATCATGATATGCACTTAATTTGATTATTTGTTTTGCTGTATATGAATTGTGTTTTCACCTCAGTTGACATAAACTACAACAATAGATTTCACCATGTATTCATTTAAAATTTTGAAACGGGTGTCTTTTTCAATTTGCCTTTCATGATGCCATACGCTATGTCTGCATATGTGTTTCGTCATTTGATTTTGATGTATGTCATACTCCGATTGCCATTTAGGCTTACATACGCTATACCTGCATATGTAAGAAGTATTCAAGTTGTTCATAATGATTCCATCCCGATGCTGATTGTTGTAGGCCATCGATAAAACAATACACAAACTACCACAGGTACACTGTCCAACTCAAAAGCCAAATTTCTCCTGAAATGAAAACATATCGTGCACTGCGCGTTGCGATCACGACCCGGGCTTTATGACGTTACTTTAAAAAAAATACAACATGAAACAGAGACATATACATAAATATGTATATGTCTCTGCATGAAAGGCGAAGTAACTATTACGTAACTAAATGCCTTGGTCAAATAACTGTTACAAAAACTTAATTATAATTCGTTTTGAAATGAAATATATTTCCAATGTTTTATATATTTGCTTTATTAATTCTTGTTATTGTCGATCGCGTGACCAGTGTGATTAGTATGCAATGTATATTCCCCGGCAATATGGATAAAAACTGCACCTTAAAACCCTATTGCATAACTGTTTTTAATCAATAACTGATGTACGGCTGGACGTGTTGTCACCTTAGTTTGGTTTTGGAGCTACGGCATCAAGTTATTCAAACACATTCACAACTTCGTAAAAAATAGAAATACAATTTATGATTTCGTTTACCTGGCTCCCGATTTTCTTAAATGTCTCGCAGTTGTATGCTGGCTCACCAATTCAATAGTTTTAGCACTGTGTATTAAGTTACCCTTTCCCAAAAACAACAACTCAGCAACAGACGACTTTGGAAACATATATGCAAAGATATAGATATTTCTAAAAATGATAGTTTCAAAATCAAGTAGAGTTGAAAACATTGCAGCAAAAGAAAAAATTACTCATTATGAGAAATTTATCTTTAAGCCACTATGTTTTCAAAAGTCGTCTACTGCAAACATCTGTATGTGGGAAAGGGTTAACACAAACTTGCTCTTGTGAATATTCTTTTTAGTAGCTTTCAATTACAGATTGACGAAAGATCCGTTTTGGATCTTTTGGAATTAGCGAATCGAGTAAATTTCGTCTTATGACGGTTTCGCGCATCTTTTCCTGCATTCTGCAGTCATATTTGTACGTGTGCTTATATATACGTCTTACATTTCGAATTGCAGGGCTTATTTTATACAAAGTCAAAATAACGTGTTCCGATTAATTAGTCACTGTGAGTCCGACTGCCTTGTTGCTGCTAGTCACTGTCAGTCCGACTGCCTTGTTGCTGCTACTCTCTGTGGCCCTTTGAGAATTATGCAGGAAATAAAATCGTTGTAAAGATTCATACTGGCTGACGCCTGAGAAAATAACCCACTGATGTGTGTATCGGCCCTCCCATACTGGCAGATTGGTTAAATTGGTGTGTATTTTGATAACACTTCTGTCTTGTGATGTGATAAGCTAATCACCACTGGAAAGTATTTTAAGTGTCAGGTTCGGTGTTTTATTATAACGTTAACATTCGCACACAAAGTGAAGTTAAACTCAGCATGTCTATGTTTAATAAATACAAGAAAGAAATAATATTACCTATCTTGAAAACACACGAATTTGGTATTTCTTTGTTATCTAAATGAGAATTATATAGCGAAAAAGAAATAATATAAGCGTGTAAAGTGTTTAACCGTAATTATTTGACACAATGTACACGTATGTGCCCGACACGCCCACAATACAACACTTCAAATCCTCGTTCAAGTTTAGAATAATTCATAATGCATATCTCCCATTTACAATGGACATTAAAGGTATAATCGGTTTCGGTTGTTTACGTATGAGGTTGCTATAATATCGGTACTGTTCGGACGGAGATCCGACCTCGTACGGAAATCGACGAGTCCATCTGTGTAGTATGACAGGTCTATTACCATTGACATTCGTAATAAACACTTTGTTTGACTTTTGACCTTGAAAGTGGATCCTCTATAAAAAAAAAAAAAAAAATACGGCTTTTATCTGTTCATATTAAACCATGTCCAATGCATTCTTTTAATGCACTTTTTTTTTATAAATTGAATACTATGAAACTTAAGGAAGTAGGAGCCTAATGGAAACCTCCACTTGAAACTCTTCAATTTTAATGCTTTAGCCTATGTTGTTAAGCACACAGGACTTCAAATCTTTTGAGGGTTTCAAAGTAGTGGTTCGAATCCCTCAAGAAGCACAACTATTTATTTTGTTTTCTTCTTCTTTGTTTTCATTAGCTAACACTTTTTACAGAAGTTTATATGGTATTTTCATTTAAAAGTAATTAAATACATTTATATACATAAATATTAGCTTCTTTGAAGATTTTATTACTTGCAGTCACGGCTGAAATAGGTGGTTGGGAATTTCAAACTCTTTTTTTTTTTTAAATGAGATGGTAAAACATTTTGATTTTTTGACATAATGTTCCCAAAAGGTTAAAGCTAAATATTAATAAAGAACAGGTCATGAGTATTTCTAGAACTTGTTGATTGTTGCTTTTAAACGTCGATGTTCTAATTTATCGCGGTCAAAACAGTATGTTAAAATTGTAATACCATATGGCTATTTCAGCACAGTTTGATTATATTTGTTGGTGATGTGATCAATAATGTATTATTTCTGAAAGCAAATATATTTCTTGTTACTTTGATACCAAATTATTACCAAAATGTTGAAAAATAAATGAAATAAAGATTTTTTCTTGTCTCTCGGATGATGTCGATTTTATCGAAAATTCTGAAAGGGGGGTAGGTCATTCAAATTAAAATCAAATTGTTATTTATGGGTAAATGTCTTTTATATTTTGTTTTTGAATCCAGGAAATGATACACATTAAGAAATTATCAAGCTGATCATAATTTGAAATGATGCCCATTAGGCTCCTACTACCGTAAGGAAAGTATTTCATATGAAGTGTTTAATTAGATTTCCAGTGAAGCTATTTCATAATGTAAAACCTTTGTATACATGATATTCCAACGGGGAGAATGCTAGTAATACACTTTATAGTTATAAAACTTCAAAAAGCCGTCTGCTGCAGAGGCGGCAAAAATAGTCTATATAAGGGAGGGTTAATAAAGTAAATATTAGTTGAAAGGGTTACCTACCACCATAGAGATACTACATCTGAAACTGGAATGATCTATGCAACACCAGAATTGACTGCACTTAAATTTCGGGTTTTCTATCTTGATAAAGCCCAAGTGGTCGACAATTTGATAATTATAGGATTGTATTCATATAAAGTATCTAATATTGTATTCAGTTCTAAATGGTCTGTTTCCAATTAAAGTACACACACACACACACACACACACACGCGCGCGTTATGGACAAAAATGACATATTAAATTATTCTATGTTGTATTTCAGTTTCTGACATGATAAACGGACGTTATAAATGGGTTGTGTTAATAAGTCTAGTATTAGGGAACAACATATGGTGTTATCCTATAGCAGGTATGTAGCGTTCTAATCTTAAACAATTTAGAGAAGAAATTTCAGGTGAGTAAATCAGACAAACGTTGTCTGCTATAGGGCATCCATAATAATAACATATTATATTGAAGCTGTTCTTTTAAAGCGTTCACTATTTTCTACATGATGTGTATGCATAAACTTGAGGGTTTTTGGCTGTTAAAATACATTAAGAGCCATATAAGAACACCTTGCGTTTTCTGAAATCACTCTGAGATAAGGGTGACCCTTGCCTTGCCCCCAATGGCTAAAGAAAGGTCTGTCATTTATAAGGTGGGTTTTATTTCATCCTTTTTTTCTTGTTGGTTGGGTTCGTTTTGGAAGCAAATAGCATAATACAATAATGGTCGTCTATCGCAATCGAACGCTTCGCTTTTACCTAAATGATTGAAGTTCAGCCAGGTGATAACATCTGAACATGTTCATTTGAAAAAGAAAACACATTGGTATCTTTGAAGTTCAGCTTTAGATAGTCTGTCAGTTTACACATGTTCTGTTCAGTCTCGTAAAAATCTACATAATTTATAGGAAGATTCTAGCAGTATTGCACAAGTATTATGCGAACTGTTTAGCTATTGTTTAGACTGCGCTAATGTATCGGGTTGATCCGATCTACACTGTTCTCTATTGTTAGATTTACCTTAATGTATGGACATATGTACTTATACGCTTTTGAACTATCTATTAGATCATTATTTTATTTCATTATATTGTGTAAGGGTTTCAGGTGAGGATGAATGTGTCAATAAGAAAATTATCATCTCCTACATTTCTTACACGTGAAGTGTATTAACTCACCTTGAACTCTTCTTTCGTGCATTTAATCTGTTCTACGGATGTTTTCATTTTGTTCTATCAGATTATAGGCATTGACTCTGAATTAAGTTTGGTAATTTAAACGAGATATCTTTTGTAATCTTTTTTTTTTTTCCTTTTCTTATTTTATCATCATGTTCATCTTTGTATGATCTGACGTTTCAGAAGCAGACAAAGTTTTAAAATGCTGTGATAGAAAAGTCTTTCAATTCTCATTATTTTTCACTCGACTTTTTCTACTCCGCTTTTAGTTCCTACTTACTGTCTAAATCTTTTCCCACTCACAACAGATCGGCATCAGTCGACTTAATTTGAAAACATTGTGGCAAAATGAGAAATCGATCGTTTTGAGCAATTTCTCATTTTGTAACACAATGTTTTCAAAGGTCGCCTGCTGCCAAGGTGTTATAAAACGTCTGTATGTGGGAAAGGGTTTATATATTTCCAAATTGTTTTATATATTTATTCAAAATTGGAATGCTTTATAAAGTAAAGATAACTGGATGTGTTTACTTATTTTCTATATCAGTGGACAGCAGCGATTCAAGAAAACAAACGGTACAGGCTGTAAATAGGCAGTTGTTCGAATTACCTCGAAAACTATTCCGCTTGACTCTTGGTCTGTTATGCCTGGGTCTAGTTGTACTGTCATATTGGTTTCGAAATAGGCGTGAAGGTATTGATATTTGTTTTCGCCTGCATAAGCTATTTAGCAGGTAATTAGTGATTCTAAAGAGGAGCTATAGACGGATAGAAATCCGAATAAGGTGCACGATTTTGATTCACATAATAACTAATCTAAGTTTTAACAAACTTATAACATTTTTCTCAAATGTTATGGCATTTATTTAAACTATACTATATGTTTTACCTAACTAATGTTAAATGTGTTGCAAGTAAAGAAATTTAATTGAAATTAATTAATCTCCCAAATTGCAATTCTTAACTCTGTGGAACTGATACCAACATCACATTTTAATAGAAAAACAAATAATGCCTGCTCCGGAACAGGCTGTTTGTGATGATGATCAGTCGAACCCTGCAGGTCATATACATTAATATATAGGTTAGAATTACCACCTTGTGTAAGGGATTTAGGGATTATGCACTTCAATGCTTCCTATCATTTCAAAGTACAGGAGGCAATTGTAGTGGGAATACGGCCAGTTACTTTGGAAGAATGTTTTGTGGAAAACTGGCACAAGAAAGCCAGGAACAGCGTTTAAATCCAATCAATCATTGACAAGGGTAAAACAGATCTGCCTTCGAATCAATACAAATTCAAATGCGCCATTAATTTCTTGAAATTTGATTAACTGGCGAACAGGTTTATATGAATCCACACATGTGCGCTGTGGATCATTAAATTGTGTGCATAGACTCACTGAAACGAAATCCCGAGATTCGACGGGACACCAAAAACACGTTTCACAAAAATATAGAGACCGCTTAAACGATAACAATGTATTACATGATTGATTTAGTATATCATCTAAGTCTAATTCCACTAACATTGGAGTTGTATGAACACTCGGAGACGTTCTCTTCATGGACGGTTAGCGTCGGAATATGGAGCCTGGTGTCCGGGGTTCGATCCTTCGTCGCGGCACGGCGGTCAAGGTGAAATGCCCTGGAACAAGGCACATTTCCTAGCGTAGTACTGGTTTGTGTACCTACCCAGGGATCACAAATAAGTGGACTGTCGCCGAAACATGAAAAAATGCTGAAAGGGCCTAACACCAAAATAAAACTCTACATGGAGAGTTTGCACATAATGCATCATGAGGTGAAAGGGTGTCGTATTACATCTCCGTCTTGACATAACTTAAAGGGGTATGATAGCTTAAACATTTGGGATAATCCAACAGTGTGGTAGAATAATTAGTACGTCTATGACTCCTTTAATCTTAGGTGAATATTGAAAGCTATGGTTAGATTATTCATGTGTGCAGACAAATCTGTCGCTTGACTCTTCGTAGAAATACACTCCTGAAGCAGCATTTTTATATGAATATATTGTTTAAATATATTATGTAACAAAAATATATTTGTATATGGTGTGAGATTATTTTTTCTTCGCAGAAACCGACCATACTTTTCGGAATACCTTGGAGCCTTCTACTTCAGACGTCAGAGCCGAAAAAGACAGTTTTGTTGATTGGGGACCGAGTATACCATTCAGTGACAAAGATATCGAAAATGGAAAAACACAAAGGTTCGGACGAACCAGGGTTGTTCAATTTTAATACACTCACCCTGGACGAACAGAAATGTAGATATGTTTCATTATGAGCAATATC
The DNA here is from genome assembly GCA_031761405.1 of Serripes groenlandicus. Classification (NCBI taxonomy): domain Eukaryota; kingdom Metazoa; phylum Mollusca; class Bivalvia; order Cardiida; family Cardiidae; genus Serripes; species Serripes groenlandicus. Next base: position 47,696,978 of record JASEVX010000006.1, read on the forward strand.
TCATTTTGCCACTATGTTTTCGAATGTCACCTGCTGCACAATTTAACACGACACAGGCTTGACTAGCGTTCAGCCAGAAGAGCTACAAACTAGCAGTGTTCTCCATTTTTCCAACAATGTTATAACAATTCTTTGCTCCAGGGATGTTAAAAGCCGTCTGTATCAGAGAAAGGGTTAAATTGAGGACACAGTCAATAGATGAAATGAATAACTCTTTCCCACTTACAGACGCAATTCGACACATCTGCTGCGGGAAACATTTGAAAACATTGTAGCAAAAGAAGAAATTGCTAATAATAAGTAACTTCTCCTTTAGTCAAAATGTTTTCAATAAATATACCTGTTTTCATTTTTAGAGATTACCTGCATTTAAGTATAGATGATTTCAAAGTTGTCTACTGCAGATGTGTGGTATGTGGCAAAAGGTTACCATGCCAACCACAATTAGTTAAATTGCCCACCAAAATGATTTTCATTGTAATAAAACATCTTCATGAGAAGTACGAAATATTAGGACCGAATTAATGATAAAACTCATAGAAATTATTTATATTTATATATATCTAATGTAATGACAAAATATACATTAGCTATGCTTCAGGTAAAACCAACAACAGGACATGTGTAAGCAATCGACAGAGCTCTAGATAACAAGAGTATTTCATATCTCCAACACATTATGTGACGATTCTTTTGAGTACCCACAACATATTGTATTGTATCGTATTGTACTTTTGATTAGTTATGTAAAATATTACATGTCTGTAAATACCGGTGAATTAATTGCTATTTCTTCTGCAAAATATTAAAACACATATGAGCCTTTCTACGAGAAAACCAACATTATGGATTCTGCGTAATGTATTGACCCAGGTCCGCAGTCCGCGCAAGCTAATCTGTGCCGACACATTCCGTCTCAGGGGATAGAGGTATAGAGTAATGAAATCCAAAGGAGGCGAAAAATGTCGGTCCGGGTTAGCATGCTTATGCTGATCCGGGTCCATACTTTACGCATAGTCCACAATGTTGGTCTTCTCGCGCAACGGCTCTTATTGTCTTTCAATAAATGTTACCAGAGCGTTGATTAAACAAAATTGTACTTGCAATGTTTTTATTGGTAATGCTTGTGTGAACAGTAAGTTTGTCTCTATTTTTCATGTTATGTTCGAGGAAAAGTTATGCAATTGAATTAATTTTTCGAGCATTACAAAGGAGTAACTTTAATGCAGGTGTTCTCAAACTACAGGGAAATATCTGTATTATCATTAACAAGCATTACATAGAAAGATGTGATTACATGTTCTATCTTCATAGCATTATTTAAGTGTGTTAATTTCTCTGTTAAATCATTAAAGTTCGATCATTATAAACGATTGTGTGTCGGTTGATTTATTGTACGTTGACGCCGTTTTCCACGGTATCTTAGTTATCTTAGTTATATCGACCGATTCATATAACGAATGTTTCTGGCTTTCTCCAACATTTAACTTATCTGCAGCAGACGACTTCTAAAACCTCTAGACAGAAATATCGACAGTCTTAATGAATGGAGGATATTTACTGAATAAAGTGGAAAACACTTTGGCAAAAGGAGAAATCAGTCATGTACCGTATTTACCCTTTTCTTGTATCCAGACAGCCCGCCCCAATCATAAGATAATGATTGGTTGTTGGTGTATTAACGCCGCTGTCAACAATTTTGATTTTATATCACTGCGTTTCCTGGGTAAGTCACCACTACTTCTGGTCCACTTATGCTGACACCAGCCAGTCAGTATTAAGGCTAGCGATGCAATACTAAACGCCAAAGAGGTCAGCCATTAATGCTATTTTCAAAGCCTGTGTTATGACCCGGCTGGGGATCGAACCCCGATCGAGGCGGACGCTCTTCCACTGCACCATCTCGGTGGTGTCATAAGACTTAAAGCCTCCAAAGACTCTCTCCGACCCTCCATGCTCGGTTTCTAACCGTTTTCCTACAACGACTTCCTCCGATCCTCCATGCTCGGTTTCTAACCGTTTCCCTCCGACCCTCCATGCTCGGTTTCTAACCGTTTCCCTCCGACCCTCTCTGCTCGGTTTCTAACCGATTCCCTCCAACAACTCTCTCCGACCCTCCATGCAGGTTTATAACCGTTTCCCTCCAACAACTCCCTCCGACCCTCCATGCTTGGTTTCTAACCGATTCCCTCCAACAACTCTCCGACCCTCCATGCTCGGTTTTTAACCATTTTCCTCCAACAACTCTCTCCGACCCTCCATGCTCGGTTTTTAACCGTTTCCCTCCAACAACTCTCTCCCACCATCCATGCCCGGTTTCTAACCGTTCACTTCCAACAACTCTCTCCAACCCTCCATGCTCGGTTTTTAACCGTTTTCCTCCAACGACTCTCTCCGACCCTCCATGCTCGGTTTTTAACCGTTTACCTCCAACAACTCTCTCCCGGTTTTTAACCGTTTTCCTCCAACGACTCTCTCCGACCCTCCATGCTCGGTTTCTAACCGTTTCCCTCCAACAACTCTCACCCGGTTTTTAACCATTTTCCTCCAACGACTCTCTCTGACCCCTTGTTGCTCGGTTTCTAACCGTTTCCCTTCAACAACTCTCTCTGACCCTCCATGCTCGGTATCTAACCGTTTTCCTCTAACAACTCTCTCCGACCCTCCATGCCCAGTTTCTAATCGTTTTCCTCCAACAACTCTCTCCGACCCTCCATGCTCGGTTTCTAACCGTTTCCCACCAACAACTCTCTCCGACCATCTATGCCCGTTTTCTAACCGTTTTCCTCCAACAACTCTCTCCGACCCTTCATGCTCAGTTTCTAACCGATTCCCTCAGACAACTCACTCCCACCATCCATGTTCGGTTTCTAACCGTTTTCCTCCAACGACTCTCTCCGACCCTCCATGCTCGGTTTCTAACCGTTTTCCTCTAACAACTCTCTCTAACCCTCCATGCCCGGTTTCTAACCGTTTTCCTCCAAAGACTCTCCGACCCTCCATGCTCGATTTCTAACCGATTCCCTCCAACGTCTCTCTCCGACCCTCCATGCTCGGTTTCTTACCGTTTTCCTCCAACAACTCTCTCCGACCCTCTATGCTCGGTTTCTAACCGTTTCCCTCCAACGACTCTCTCCGACCCTCCATGCTCGGTTTCTAACCGTTTCCTTCCAACAACTCTCTCCGACCCTCCATGCTCGGTTTCTAACCGTTTCCTTCCAACAACTTTCTCCGACCCTCCATGCTCGTTTTCTAACCGTTTTCAACTAACAACTTCCTCTGACCCTCCATGCCCATTTTCTAACAGTTTTCCTCCAACAACTCTCTCCGACCCTCCATACCCGTTTTCTAACCGTTTACCTTCAACGACTCTCTCCGACCCTCCATGCTCGGTCTTTAACCGTTTACCTTCAACGACTCCCTCCGACCCTTCATGCTCGGTTTCTAACCGTTTACCTTCAACGACTCTATCCGACCCTCCATGCTCGGTTTCTAACCGTTTTCCTCCAACAACTCTCTCCGACCCTCCATGCTCGGTTAATAACCGATTCCCTCCAACGACTCTCTCCGACCCTCCATGCTCGGTTTCTAACCGTTTTCCTCCAACAACTCTCTCCGACCCTCCATGCTCGGTTTCTAACCGTTTTCCTCCAACAACTCTCTCCGACCCTATATGCCTGGTTTCTAACCGTTTTCATCTAACAACTTCCTCTGACCCTCCATGCCCGTTTTCTAACCGTGTTTCTCTAACAACTCCCTCCGACCCTCCATGCTCAGTTTCTAATCGTTTCCCTCCAACAACTCTCTCCGACCCTCCATGCCCGGTTTCTAACCGATTCCCTCCAACAACTCTTTCTGACACTCCATGCAGGTTTATAACCGTTTCCCTCCAACAACTCTCTCCGACCATCAAACAACTCTCTCCGACCCTCCATGCTCGGTTTCTAACCGTTTCCCTCCAACAACACTCTCCGACCCTCCATGCTCGCTTTCTAACCGTTTTCCTCCAACATCTCTCTCCGACCCTCCATGCCCGGTTTCTAACCGTTTCCCTCCAACAACTCCCTCCGACCCTCCATGCTCGGTTTCTAACCGTTTCCGTCCAACAACTCTCTCCGCCCATCCAACAACTCTCTCCGACCCTCCATGCTCTGTTTCTAACCGTTTTCCTCTAACAACTCCATCTGACCCTCCGTGCTCGGTTTTTAACCGCTTTCCTCTAACAACGCTCTCCGACCTCCATGCTCGGTTTCTAACCGTTTTCCTCCAACGAGTCTCCGACCCTCCATGCTCGATTTCTTACCGATTCCCTCCAACAACTCTCTACGACACTCCATGCTCAGTTTCTAATCGTTTCCCTCCAACAACTCTCTCCGACCCTCCATGCTCGGTTTTTAACCGATTCCCTCCAACAACTCTCTCCCACCCTCCATGCTCGGTTTCTAACCGTTTTCCTCCAACGACTCTCTCCGACCCTCCATGCTCGGTTTCTAACCGTTTTCCTCCAACAACTCTATTCGACCCTCCATGCTCGGGTTCTAACCGTTTCCTTCCAACAACTCTCTCCGACCCTCCATGCTCGGTTTCTAACCGTTTCCCTCCAACAACTCTCTCCGACCCTCCATGCTCAGTTTCTAACCGTTTTCCTCCAACATCTCTCTCCGGCCATCCATGCCCGGTTTCTAACCGTTTCCCTCAAACAACTCCATCCAACCCTCTATGCCCGGTTTCTAACCGTTTCCCTCCAACAAGACCCTCCATGCCCGGTTTCTAACCGTTTACCTCCAACAACTCCATCCGACCCTCCATGCCCGGTTTCTAACCGTTTTCTTCCAACAACTCCATCCGACCCCTTCATGCTCAGTTTCCAACCGTTTCCCTCCAACAACTCTCTCCGACCCTCCATGCCCGGTTTCTAACCGTTTCCCTCCAACAACTCTCTCCGACCCTCCATGCTCGGTTTCTAACCGTTTCCTTCCAACAACTCTCTCCGACCCTCCATGCCCGGTTTCTAACCGTTTCCCTCCAACAACTCTCTCCGACCCTCCATGCACGGTTTCTAACCGTTTACCTTCAACGACTCTCTCCGACCCTCCATGTCCGGTTTCTAACCGTGTTTCTCTAACAACTCTCTCCGACCCTCCATGCCCGGTTTCTAACCGTTTTTCTCTAACAACTCTCTCCGACCCTCCATGCCCGTTTTCTAACCGTTTTCCTCCAACATCTCTCTCCGACCCTCCATGCCCGGTTTCTAACCGTTTACCTTCAACGACTCCCTCCGACCCTCCATGCCCGGTCTTTAACCGTTTACCTTCAACGACTCTCTCCGACACTCCATGCTCGGTTTCTAACCATTTTACTCTAACAACTCCATCCGACCCTCCATGCTCGGTTTTTAACCGTTTTCCTCTAACAACTCTCTCCGACCTCCATGCTCGGTTTTTAACCCTTTTCCTCTAACAACTCCATCCGACCCTCCATGCTCGGTTTCTAACCGTTTTCCTCCAACGACTCTCCGACCCTTCATGCTCGGTTTCTAACCGTTTTCCTCCAACAACTCTCTCCGACCCTCCATGCTCGGTTTCTAACCGTTTCCCTCCAACAACTCCCTCCGACCCTCCATGCCTGGTTTCTAACCGTTTCCCTCCAACAACTCCCTCCGACCCTCCATGCCCGGTTTCTAACCGTTTCCCTCCAACAACTCTCTCCGACCATCCAACAACTCTCTCCGACCCTCCATGCTCGTTTTCTAACCGTTTTCCTCCAACAACTCTCTCCGACCCTCCATGCTCGGTTTCTAACCGTTTCCTTCCAGCAACTCTCTCCGACCCTCCATGCTCGGTTTCTAACCGTTTCCCTCCAACAACACTCTCCGACCCTCCATGCTCGGTTTCTAACCGTTTTCCTCCAACATCTCTCTCCGACCATCCATGCCCGGTTTCAAACCGTTTCCCTCAAACAACTCCACCCGACCCTCCATGCCCGGTTTCTAACCGTTTCCCTCCAACAAGACCTTCCATGCCCGGTTTCTAACCCTTTACCTCCAACAACTCCGTCCGACCCTCCATGCCCGGTTTCGAACCGTTTTCCTCCAACAACTCCATCCGACCCCTTCATGCTCAGTTTCTAACCGTTTCCCTCCAACAACTCTCTCCGACCTTCCATGCCCGGTTTCTAACCGTTTCCCTCCAACAACTCTCTCCGACCCTCCATGCTCGGTTTCTAACCGTTTCCTTCCAACAACTCTCTCCGACCCTCCATGCTCGTTTTCTAACCGTTTTCATCTAACAACTTCCTCTGACCCTCCATGCCCGTTTTCTAACCGTTTTCCTCCAACAACTCTCTCCGACCCTCCATGCACGGTTTCTAACCGTTTACCTTCAACGACTCTCTCCGACCCTCCATGCCCGGTTTCTAACCGTTTACCATCAACGAGTCTCTCCGACCCTCCATGCCCGGTTTCTAACCGTTTTCCTCCAACAACTCTCTCCGACCCTCCATGCCCGGTTTCTAACCGTTTACCTTCAACGGCTCCCTCCGACCCTCCATGCACGGTTTCTAACCGTTTACCTTCAACGAGTCTCTCCGACCCTCCATGCCCGTTTTCTAACCGTTTTCCTCCAACAACTCTCTCCGACCCTCCATGCCCGGTTTCTAACCGTTTACCTTCAACGACGTCCTCCGACCCTCCATGCTCGGTCTTTAACCGTTTACCTTCAACGACTCTCTCCGACACTCCATGCTCGGTTTCTAACCGTTTTACTCTAACAACTCCATCCGACCCTCCATGCTCGGTTTTTAACCGTTTTCCTCTAACAACTCTCTCCGACCTCCATGCTCGGTTTTTAACCCTTTTCCTCTAACAACTCCATCCGACCCTCCATGCTCGGTTTCTAACCGTTTTCCTCCAACGACTCTCCGACCCTCCATGCTCGGTTTCTAACCGATTCCCTCCAACAACTCTCTTTGACCCTCCATGCTCGGTTTCTAACCGTTTTCCTCCAACAACTCCCTCCGACCCTCCATGCTCGGTTTCTAACCGTTTTCCTCCAACAACTCTCTCCGACCCTCCATGCTCGGCAGCAGCGGACTTTAAATGTTCTATTTCAGGTATGGGGAATCACTATAAATGAATGTAAAATAAACGGATAGAGATGTAACTTTGTGGCAAAGGAGATGTTCCATTATTAGCAATATCTCATGTTGCCACTATGCTTTCAAATACCACCTGCTGCAAAGGCGTCAAAAAGCGTCTGTATGTGGGATATGGTAAAAAGGCGATTCTTCCTTTGGCGTATTGTGTTAAATTTAAAGGAACTGTATCACTATTTCAGATTTAAAAACTAAACAGCAGACGACTTTGAAAACATCTTGGCAAACTATGAAAAATTTCCACAAATGAGAGTTTAATCATTGAATAGCAATATTGTAGCAAAAAGAAGAAACTTCTTCTGTTGCCTCGATGTTTTCAAAAGTCGTCTGCTGCAGATGCGTCAATATGCGTCTACATATGGGATATGGTTAGCTAATTCTTATCTAGGGATATTAGCTGCATACAATTCGACTATTCAACCGCAAGTCTGCGGTTTCTTGTAATTAAAATAACAATGATATTATGGTGAAGTGTTCGGCGTTTAAATAAACCTCCAATGAATAGGGAATTATTTGTTTTGTGTTTTACGCCATTTCCAATAGTTTTTCGTTTATATCACGGCGTTTCCTGGGTAATTACTACTGGTCCTTTGTTACTGCCACCAGTCGGTTAGTCGTTATACTACCGCCACAAAACTGAGCGCCAAGGAGGGCAGTCATTACTACCATTGTTAAAGTCTTGGGTATGACCCGACCAGGGATCGAACTCGCGAACTCCCTCACCCGAGACGGACGACCTGCCACTACACCACCGAGGGGTGGAAGAGAGCACAATCCCTCAGACTTAGTATTGTCTCACATACAGATGTATTTTTTGACGCACTTGCTGCAGACATTTGAAAACTGGCAATATGAGAAACTGCGCAATTTGGCATGCAAAACAACTTCACACACACATACATGTATATCTACAGTATAATGCGAACATGTATCTACACCTGGATTATCAACTACGCATAACTGACTCAATTTTCATCGAAATGAAGTATATGAGCCGAATTACGAGACAACCAACAATGTTAACCCTGCGTAAATTATCGACCCGGATCAACCTAAGCAGGCCGCGCAGGCTAACTCGGACTGACACTTTTCGCCTCCTGTGGATTTTCTGTTTCAGGAATCATTACTCTATACCTCTTTCCCCCTGAGACGAAATGTGTCGGCCCGGATTAGCCTGCGCGGACTATGCAGGCTGATCTGGGTCTATATATTACGCAGAGGCCATAATATTGGTTTTCACGTGGAACGGCTCATATTATGTCTTTGTGTACATGTCAACAACGTCAGGTCAATATTGATGAGTAATATGAAATTAAGAACATGATAGTTCCGTGTACATATTAAAGTTACGTCCTTCCTTCGCGAAAAGAATATCTGGAAGAAAAAAAAAGACGATCTCATAGCAATCCTTCAAATGCATAGTGAACGGTAAGGATATGCCTCTGTATGTATATATATGCCTCTGTATGTATATATATGCCTCTGTATGTATATATATGCCTCTGTATGTATATATATGCCTCTGTTTGTATATATATGCCTCTGTATGTATATATATGCCTCTGTTTGTATATATATGCCTCTGTATGTATATATATGCCTCTGTTTGTATATATATGCCTCTGTATGTATATATATGCCTCTGTTTGTATATATATGCCTCTGTTTGTATATATATGCCTCTGTATGTATATATATGCCTCTGTTTGTATATATATGCCTCTGTTTGTATATATGCCTCTGTATGTATATATATGAAAGGTAAGGATATGCCTCTGTATGTATATATATGGATCTTTATACGATATATCATCACACATGCGAGTCCCGCAATGTGATTCAGTTCGGACATTCTGTTTCATTTGGATGCCTTTTGTGGAATATTTCAATATACTCGATAAATGTATTTCTTAGGGGTGAACTATAGTGATCACGCATTGTTCGTCTTCGCTTGTCCTTTCACATTTTCCTACAAACACTAACGTCGCATCCTAAACCAACGGATCGATTTAAGTATATTTTACCATTCAACTGCTATTTGGTCACCACAGGAACACTTCTATGCAATGATTAGAAAATACGTCTAATATGTTTTCACTGTATGCGTGAAGGGTAAAAGAGCCTTTCCCCCATTGGATCTATTTCTTATTACCAATCAGTATGAAGGAATCTGGCTGAGGGTCATCCTAGGAAGGTTTCCAAGTCAGGCCAATATATTGCGAGAAAATGTTTGTTCATTTTCAACCTTAAATGGGAACAGGTCGAACCCCTGGTGGCCTTAGTTTTTACACAAAAAAACCATGTTTGAACGAATCTGGAAGAGGGTCAACTCGGGATCAATTCTACAATATATTTTGAAAATCAGGTCAAAATATTCTATATACTGTTTTCAATTAACCCATATATGGTAAAATACAGACCTCTAACAGGCAGCCATGATTTTTTGACAACATGCATTGAAGGAATCTGGTAGAGGGTCACCCAAGGAACATTTAGACCGACTTATTTGATAATAACCCAAAATGTTTCTTAAGCGAAGATTTTTAAAAAACATGTTCTTGTTTCCATAACAACCAGAAAACTGCATTGATCTAAATATCTTGAAGGAATTCGGAGAGGATATCACCAATCAAGTCAAATCAAATTTGGCTCAGTACAAATGAGAGGCATTTGAAACAAAATATTTATTCATAGACACATGAATGGACGCACACATGCACACACACTGCACAATTTAACAACACGACACAGGATTGACCGGTGTTCAGCCAGAAGAGCTGCAAACTGGCAATTTATCCTCTTTTCCAACAATGTTATAAAAATTCTTTTCTCCAGGGACGTCAAAGTCGTCTGTATCAGAGAAAGGATAAAAGTGAGGACACATGAATAAAAGAAATGCAAATCAGTAATGTTCTATTTAGTGTTATCTTAAAGCTTTTAATCAGTGACAAAAATGCATAAATATATTACATATAAGACACATTATATTCATATAGAAAACGAAAACAAGATAACTCTTTCCCACTTACAGACGCAATTTGACACATCTGCAGCAGGCAATATTTGAAAACATTGTAGCAAAAGAAGAAATTGCTAATAATAAGTAACTTCTCCTTTAGTCAAAATGCTTTCAATTCTATTCAATAAATATACCTGCTTTCATTTATAGAGATTGCCTGCATTTAAGTATAGATAATTTCAAAGTTGTCTACTGCAGATGTGTCGTATGTGGGAAAGGGTTACCATGCCAACACAAATTAGTTAAATTACCCACCATAATGATTTTTATTGTAATAAAACATCTTCATGAGAAGTACGAAATATTAGGACGGAATTAATGATAAAACTCATAGAAATTATTTATATTTATATTTACCTAATGTAATGACAAAATATACATGAGCCATGCTCCAGGTAAAACCAACAACAGGACATGTGTAAGCAATCTACAGAACTCTAGATAACAAGAGTATTTCACATCGTGACCCTCACACTCTATGTTGTTGGTACTAAAACAAAATCGTCTCAGTGAAATGATTCTTTTGAGTACCCTCAACATAGGGTTTAGTTTAGTCTTTCCTACATACAACAATTCAGCAGACGAGTTTGGAAACATGTGGAAATATATAGAAAATCCAAAAAATGAGGGGTATATTTACTGACAAAAGTTGAAAACATTGTGGCAACAAGAGTACCGCAAACGGTACATAATACGCCCGTCAGGAACTTCTTTGTAAGTTTCCTCTTTGTTTTGATATATTGTTTGTTTGTAAAAAGTTAATAAAGTCGTTCAGGAATAAGTTGTTAAAGAATAATGGGAAACTATGAAAAATGCATAACTCATGCAGAAATTGACAAATATTCTAAGTCCAAAAAGGGGCATAACCCATTCAAAAATTGACGAAATCCGAGGAAATGTGAACTTGATCTGTGACACTTGATTACAAAGCCATATACATAATTTCAGCTCAATACATCAAAGCATGTAGAAAAAAAGTGCGGAAAACAAATATTCTAAGTCCAAAAAGGGGCATAACTCATTCAAGAATTGACGAAATCCCAGGAAATATGAACTTGATCTGTGACATATCACTACAAAGCATAATACACAATTTCAGGTCAATAGCTCAAAGTATGTAAGAAAAAAGTGCGGAAAACCAATATTCTAAGTCCAAAAAGGGGCATAACTCATTCAAAAATTGACGAAATCCGAGGAAATGTGAACTTGATCTGTAACTCATGATTACAAAGCCATATACATAATTTCAGCTCAATAGATCAAAGCATGTAGAAAAAAAGTGCGGAAAACAAATATTCTAACAAATATTCTTTCTAACAAATATTCTAAGTCCAAAAAGGGGCATAACTCATTCAAAAATTGACGAAATCCCAGGAAATATGAACTTGATCTGTGACATATCACTACAAAGCCTAATACACAATTTCAGGTCAATAGCTCAAAGTATGTAAGAAAAAAGTGCGGAAAACCAATATTCTAAGTCCAAAAAGGGGCATAACTCATTCAAAAATTGACGAAATCCGAGGAAATGTGAACTTGATCTGTAACTCATGATTACAAAGCCATATACATAATGTCAGCTCAATAGATCAAAGCATGTAGAAAAAAAGTGCGGAAAACAAATATTCTAACAAATATTCTTTCTAACAAATATTCTAAGTCCAAAAAGGGGCATAACTCATTCAAAAATTGACGAAATCCCAGGAAATATGAACTTTATCTGTGACATATCACTACAAAGCCTAATACACAATTTCAGGTCAATAGCTCAAAGTATGTAAGAAAAAAGTGCGGAAAACCAATATTCTAAGTCCAAAAAGGGGCATAACTCATTCAAAAATTGACGAAATCCGAGGAAATGTGAACTTGATCTGTAACTCATGATTACAAAGCCATATACATAATGTCAGCTCAATAGATCAAAGCATGTAGAAAAAAAGTGCGGAAAACAAATATTCTAACAAATATTCTAAGTCCAAAAAGGGGCATAACTCATTCAAAAATTGACGAAATCCGAGGAAATGTGAACTTGATCTGTAACTCATGATTACAAAGCCATATACATAATGTCAGCTCAATAGATCAAAGCATGTAGAAAAAAAGTGCGGAAAACAAATATTCTAACAAATATTCTAAGTCCAAAAAGGGGCATAACTCATTCAAAAATTGACGAAATCCCAGGAAATATGAACTTGATCTGTGACACATCACTACAAAGCCTTATACAAAATTTCAGCTCAATAGCTCAAAGTATGTAAGAAAAAAGTGCGGAAAACCCGAACGGACGGACATGACGATACCATAATACGGACCGTTTTTAAAAAACGGTCGTATAAAAAGGAGAAATTGCTCGTTTTGAGCAATTTCTTCTTTTGTCACAATGTTATCAAAAGTCGTCTGCTACAGAGGCATCAGAAAGTGTCTATATGTGGGAAAGGGTTGAGAAAGACGAGTTTACTCATCCTTATCTAGTCCAATTTGATCCAGCCGAAACTGTGCTGTCTGTTCAGGCTCGCTTCCAGAAACCTCTGACAACTAATGTCTAGCTGGATCAGAATTGGCCTGGATATACAAATCTGCAGCAGACGACTTTGAAAACATCTAGTCAAAACGATAAAATCTCTCTATAAATGAAAAGTTTAATGATTGAAAAGAGTTGAAAACATTTTGGCAAAAGGAGAAATTGCACGTTTTGAGCAATTTCTCCTTTTGGTCAAAATGTTTTCAAAAGCTGTCTGCTGTAGAGGCATCAGAAAGCGACAGTATGTGGGAAAGGGTTAAATATGTTAACCCTTTCACAAATACAAACTTCTGTAGATTACTTTGAAATAATCGTGGCGAAATATGGGAAATCTTTATAAATGTAAGTATAATAATCCAATAGAGTTGAAAACATTTTGGAAAAGGAATAATTGTGCAAAATGAGCATTTTCTTATTGTACAATAATTGTTTCACAACATGTCTGCTGCAGAGGCGTCAGAAAGCAACGGTTAAGTTAACTATCCATGATGGGAATAATTCCAAAATACCGTTTCAGCTAAACCGTAAATCTTACAATTTACTGTAAATGTTACATGAAGAATACAGACAGAAAAAACATTAAACTTTTCTTATACTATTTGTAAAAAATTCATGTAAATTTTCAAGCCTGCTGACATACAGGAAAACCTCCTTGAATACCCTCGAATACCCTTCTCCGAATTGTTTCTCATGGTTTTATAGCAGAAAACTCTTGAAGACACTTTGGAAAGGGAGCAATTGTTAACCCTTTCCCTCATACGACAATTCTGCAGCAGACGACTGTTAACGTATTTTGTCAAAACATAGAAAATCTCCATAATTGAATGGATAACCTATGACCAAAGGTGGAAAACATTGTGTCAAAAGGAGGAATTTCTTCTTTTGTCACTATGTTTTCAAAAAGCCGTCTGCTGCAGAGGCATCAGAAAGCGTCTATATGAGAGAAAGGGTTAAAATATAAACATTGTTCAACTAAATGATCATTTAATAACCATGTTCCATTTTATCATAAGTTAATGAATGCAACAAATGTCATTTATGGAAATGGATTATCTGTTTCCCACATAAACAATTTGCAGCAGACCTATTTCATACGGAAAACCTCTAAAAATGGGAGTTTAATTATTGAGAAGGGTTAACAACAATGTGTCAAAGGGAGAAATTGCTTTTTATCAGCAATTTCTTCTTTTGCCACAATGTTTTTAAAAGTTGTCTGCTGCAGAGGCATGTGGAAAAGGGTTAACACACACAATCATGTTGTTTAAATACATAAACAATACAGCTAGTAATGAAGGACAATGTAAATAGTATCAAAAGACAAAAAATGATATTTTGAATGGCTCTTTGTGTCTAAATCCTGAAGAAAGAGAATCTTAAATTCATTAATGAAATTAATGTTTAGATAATGTACATGATTTTTTTTTGTTTTAACCCTTTCCCACATACAATAAATACCCAGCGCAGACAACTTTGAAAGAAAATACTCAGCAATATGGAAACTCACTATCAGTGAAAGAACAATTATTGAATAAAGTTGAAAACAATGTGGCAAAAGCAGAAATTGCTTGTTTTGAGCAATTTCTCATTTTGTCATAATGTTTTAAAACCTGGTTTGCTGCAGAAGCATGAGAAGTGGTTGATATGAGGGAAAGGGTTAAGAATTGTCAGAGGTAATAATATATGACAACAATTTAGTGTAAAAATGTAACCCTATATCCTGCTGTTTGTAACTTGTAGAATTTGCATAATCATGCTGCACACAAATTTAATCCTTTCCCACATTGAGACGCATTTTGACTTTTTGAAAATAGTACGGCAAAAGCAGAAATTACTCATGATGAGCAAATTCTCCTTTTGCCACAATGTTTTCAACTCTATTCAATAATGATACCTTCAATTTTAGTTTCCATATTTTTTCCATGATACTATCAATAAATCATGCAGCACAAAATGTTCTATATTGTTTACGACATATTCATTAAGTCTCTTTCCCACATACAATAAATCAGCAGCAGACGACTTTGTTAACATATTAGCAAAATTGTGAAAAATCTCTACAAATAATAGCATGATAATAGAATAAAGTTTGTAACAGTGTTTTCAAAAATCATCTGCTGCAGAGACGTAAGAAAATGTATGTATTTAGGAAAGGGTTAAATGCAATCAAAGAAGGGTAATGAGAAATGAGAAATGTACATGTATCTATTGCATTGAAGAACTTAATATTCAAGGATGAAAGACAATTCATGTCAAACTTTAACCCTCTCCCACATATAGACGCTTTCTGATGACTCTGCAGCAGACGACTGTTGAAATTAGTGTGGCAAATGGATAAATTGCTCATAATGAGCAATTTATCCATTTGCCACAATAATTTCAATTCTATTTTAAAACTACATGTATACTATATCATTTATAGGAATTTTCTATATTTGAAGTCGTCTGCTGTAGTTTTATTGTACATGAATGCGGCAAAGGGTTAAGAGAAAATGATTGTTTCACTGTTGAATATTTGAGGACTTAAATATTGAGAAGCAAGACTTTATTTGAATGTCTTTGCAGTAAATCCATTGAAACATTGGGGATTTAAAAATGTCCTTATCAGATTTGTTATTTTATCTTTGTTCATGTATTTGATATTTTATTAAGAGTATCTTAAACCTTTCCCTCATATAGACGCTTTCTGATGCCTCTGCAGCAGACATCCTTTTGAAAACGTAGTGACAAACGAAGAAATTGCTCAAAACGAGCAATTTCTCCTTTTGCCACAATGTTTTCCACTTTTAGTCATAGGTTATCCATTCAATTATAGAGATTTTCTATTTTTTGACAAAATATGTTCAAAGTCGTCTGCTGCAAAATTGTCGTATGAGGGAAAGGGTTGAGGAGGCAAAGCTGTTGCTGCTGGGACTACTAATAAGTATTTAAGTAGTCCCAGGTTACTGATATACAATAAATTGTGGATATTATTTATATTCTAAGTACAGTTTTTCTTTTGTCATCATTTATTTAAGAATTTGGTAAGGATAACCAGTTAGCTGCTGAGATTAGATTTGTTCATACAATTCTTTCAGAAATCATCTGCAATGGTCATCTTAAATTACCTTAACCCTTTCCCTCATACGACAATTCTGCAGCAAACGACTTTTCAAAAAGCTGTCTGCTGCAGAGGCGTCAGAAAGCGTCTATATGAGGGAAAGGGTTAATGTAAAAACATGTTCATGTATATATAAGTAAAACATTTAAAATAATTTAAAAGGTAAGTTTTAATAAAAATAAGGGAAATAAATAACAAACAAATAAAATGACCTGAACAATTTGTAAAATTTCCAACAGTACAGATAACATGTTACACAATATGCAAGTTGTTTGGTTTGAAAAGATTTGAATACAAAAAAAAAGGAAACATCTAGAAAATTTGGGAGAAAAATTTGAGAACAAGTTGATATTAATCTGTGAAAAATGGGAAAATACCCATTATGACATTGTGGGAAAAGCAGGGTAAATCATATTCCTTTTGCCATATTGTTTTCAACTCTTGTTTTTTCTTTACATTTTCCCTATCATTTAAAATGCTTTCAAATCTATTATACTGTATATGTATTGATTCATTAAACTGGATAAGAACAGTATTTAGCATCCGATTTATCAACATGTAATTAAAAATTTGGATATTATATTCGTGAGACATTGCTGCAACTGAACTCTGATTAACCCTTTCCCTCATATTACAATTCTGCAGCAGACGACTTTGAACATATTTTGTCAATAAACAGAAAATCTCTATAATTGAATGGATAACCTATGACTAAAAGTGGAAAACATTGTGTCAAAAGGAGAAATTGCACGTTTTGTGCAATTTCTTCTTTTGTCACTATGTTTTCAAAAATCCGTCTGCTGCAGAGGCGGCAGAAAGCGTCTATATGAGGGAAAGGGTTAACTCTTTCCCACATGCGACAAATCTGTTAGAAAGGGTAAAGGAATAGAGGGAACACAAAACATTGCCAATTATGAATGATCAACAGATATCATAACACGTAATTTCAACTTTTGCCGCAATGTTTTCAACACTTTTTAATAATTATAGTTTCATTGATAGATATTTCCACAGTTTTGCTTAGACGTCTGCTGTGTATTTGTTGTATGTGGGAAAGGGTAAAACTCAAAATAGGAAAGAAAATGAAATAAAATTATATAATTATCGCATTTATTAAACATCCTTTTTCCAACATTTAAGATAACCCCTTCCCAGATGTACAAGCATCTGCAGCAGACGACCTGCAAATGTATCATATGTGTAAAAGGGTTTAGCAATTCACCATATACTTTATCATGTTATGGCATATAAAACAAAGGGAAGTGAACTAAAGCTATCAATCCTAGATAATTCAATCGTACAATACTGTCTGCAAGTGGGAATTACCAGTTATCACAGATATCACAGTTAAGTTGAGATGTTATCACAGTTCTTTAATCAGACGTTTTCTGATGCCTCTGCAGCAGACGGCTTTTTGAAAACATGTCAACAAAAGAAGAAATAGCTCAAAACGAGCTATTTCTGCTTTTGTCACCGGATTTTCAACTCCATTCAATTATTGTACTAACATTTAAAGGGAGTTTCCAAACAAAATCAGGTGTGTTTTGAAAGACGTCTGCTGCAGGTTTGCTTATGTGGGAAAGGGTTAATCAAAGTTAAAATTAAATGGGTCATCCTTGTTTCGTTTGACGGGTGGGGTTTTTGGTCTGGGAGTTTCATCCAAATCCTCGCAACGAAGCATTTGGTATTCACTTGGTCCTCCTCGGTCAATTCTGATTGGACGTAATTTCTCATGACGTTGCCTGAAATAAAGGTTTTCCGTTAAAGCTGATGTGATCTGCTTTAACCCTTTCCAACATACAAGTCAGCTGCAGACGACTTTGAAAACATCTCGGCGAAATTAGGGGAAATCTTAGTAGAGGTTTGACACATTTTTGTTCAGATGTTTTAAAATCGTCTGCTGCAGATTTGTTGTATCCACATTCATGAACTTTACTTATTATGAGCAATTCTTACTTTTGCCACAATGTTTTCAAAAGTCATCTACTGCAGAGGGGTCAAAATGTGTCTCTTTGTGAGAGAGTTAAAAACATTTGAGGAAAAATATGAAATATCTGGAAATTTGGAGTTATGATTTCATTACCCTTTATCTTTTCTATTTAAATTAATTGAAGATTTGTGAATTTCCTACGCAGACCATGTTGCAAAGTCATAAACCTAGTAAACGCTGTTCCCAAGTTGAATAGATCAAAGGGAATGCTCTCAGAGTTTTCTAGTTTCAATTGATTGATTGTTTGGTGTTTTACAGCTGGTTTCAACAATTTTGAGTTATATCACGACCTTTCTGGGTTTATTACCAGCGCTATTGATCCATTTATCTTGACATCAGCCATTCAGTGGTAATGTGTACCCAGCATTCCTGAGCGCCAAGGAGGGCAGCCATTACTACCATTTTTAAAGTACTGTATTTGGTATGACCCTTTCAAAGCCAGATGATTAAGATTTATGATGTTATGTCGTCTTACCTCTTTCCTGTACCCATCTTAAAGGTCTTTTCTCTAATCTGTAAGGCTATTGTTTCATCATCAACATGGAATGGTTTGTTGAATGTAACTGGAGGTGTCGGTGTTCTACCCAACTGAAACAACACACAATTATACATAACATTAAGCCTATCCCACATACAGCAAACCTGCAGGAGATGACTTTAAAAATATTTAGGCAAAAATGCAAAATATATCATTAACCCTTTCCCTCATGTAGACACTTTCTGACACCTCTGCAGTAGACAGCTTTTTGAAAACATAGTGACAAATGAAGAAATTGCTCTAAACGAGCAATTTCTTCTTTTGCCACAATGTTTTCTACTTTTGGTCATAGGTTAACCATTCAATTATATAGAGATTTTCTATTTTTTGAAAAAATATGTTCAAAGTCGTCTGCTGCAGAATTGTCCTATGAGGGAAAGGGTTGCAAGTTTCAAAGCAATATCTGTAATGGTTTTGAAAAGAAATATTGACTATCTAAAAGAGTTGAAAACATTGTGGCAAAAGGAGAAATTACTCATCATCAGCAATTCCTTCTATTACTACAATGTTTTCAAAAGTCGTCTGCTGCAGGGGTGTTTATATGAGGGAAAGGGTTAATCCTTCCCCATATGCAGATGCAATTTGAAGCATCTGCAACAGACAACAGACGACTTTTGAAACCCTTTCCACAAATGGAGAATAAAGAAATATATTTTAAATGTAGTCTGTTGCAGATTAGTTGTATGTGGGTAAGGGTATAGGTTGCAGTCCATCACATAGTACACTAATAATCTTAACCCTTATCACACACAAAATCCGCAGCAGACGACTTTGAAAACATCTTGGCAAAAATATGAAATATTTCTATGAATGGAAGTATCGTTATTGAATAAAGTTGAAAACATTGTGGCAAAAGGGGTCTGTTGCAGTCATATCAAAAAGCATCTGCAAGTTAACCACCTTTTCCCACCTGTAGATGCATTTCGACACATCTGCAGCAGACAACTTTTTAAAACATTGTGACAAAAGGTGAAATTGCTCAAAACAAGCAATTTCTCCTTTTGCCAAAGTTTTAAACTTTTTTCAGTAATCATACCTACAATAAAAGAGATTTTCCATATTTTTGAATAGACATTTTTAAAGTCGTCTGCTGCATTTTTGTTGTATGTGGGAAAGCGTTAATAAAGGGACAAAGTAGGGATTGATTTCTAATCCTAATTGCAACTGCTTAGTTCGAGATATATATTGTCACGGAGTGAGCACCAAATGTCAATTATGATAGACACGCTATGCCACAAGTGAAGCTCTTTTGTAAGCTTTAAATTTTCCCACAAATAACAAATCTGCAACAGATGTCTTTAAAGTCATTTAAATAACAATATTGAAAATCTCTACAAATGAACAATTATTGAAGTGTTGAAAACATTATGGCATTACGAGTAATTTGTCCTTTTGCCACAATGTTTTTAAAACTTCATCTGAAGCAGAAGCATCTGTAAAAACAGAAAGGGTAAACAGGATATAATCCACTGAAAAGCATGACAGTAATCGATGGTCTCGTGCAAAATTGTTGTAACTACATGTTGTAACAATATATAGTTACAACCGTTTTGCATGAAGCCCACAATGAACACATACATATAATAAACGCTATGAATAACACTTACGGATTCATCTTTCACTGAATCTTCATGTATAATCTGATGCATGGTCTGTTTTTCCGCCACCACAGGGTGGGACGGTAGACTGAGGGGGTCTATCAGGACATCATAGGGAACCATGGGATGGTTCCACGTAGTCTTGTTGTAAATGTCCCACGGTTCAGGCTGTCCAAATGTTCCTGGAAATATGGATCAAAATCATAAGAGCTTGTGCTTAGTAAAAGGTACAGGTTCACTAATGTGACTTGCATCTGCACAGTTTGATCAGGACATTGTTCACATATTCACTACACAAACTTGAAGATTCTGTAAATTTATAAATAATTGTATGACCAGTTATTTCACCCTTTCCCACCTATAGACGCATTTTGACACATCTGCAGCAGACGACTTTTGAACACATTATGACAAAAGGAGAAAGTGCTAAAAACAAGCAAATTCTCCTTTTGCCACAACATTTTCATCTTGTTTTAGTCAGAAAACCTTCATTTCTAGAGATATTTCCTTTTTTTGCCAATATGTTTTCAAATTCGTCTGCTGCAGATTTGTTGTATGTGGGGAAAGGGTCAACTTGTGTTGTTTCTGATATGAAGGGGCATATGTACAGACTGATCAGAGCAACAATTGTATAGAAATGCCAACTTGTACCTTTTCTATTGATTGATAAGGGTTTAACGCCGTTTTCAACAATTTTTCAGTCATATCACTTACTCATGCATTTCCTGGTTTTCCCACACCAGTAACACCACACAACATACTTTCCAAGCAAATGGCTGCTTTTCCACATGGACTGTTAAACAGCCCATTGGTGGAAGACGAATGACGCATGTCACAGTGACTTTTGTCAAACGTCGGAAAGAATGTAGACAGAGCTGGGATTCAAACTCACAACCCCTGGATTGACACCCAGCGTCGCTACCGACTGAGCTACCTGAGCTCGGCGTACCTTTTCCAAATCACTGCATCAGATATCTTAATTGTAAATATTTTCTGCAGACGTTTTCTAAGCAGACAAATCTTCACTCCCACATACAGAAGCTTTCTGACACCTCTGCAGTAGACGACTATTGAAAACAATATGACAAAAGGAAAAACATATCAAAATGTGTAATTTATCCTTTTGCAACAATGTTTTCAACACTTTTCAATTATTTAAGTTTCATTTACAGAGATTTTTCATATTTTTGCCAAGATGTTTTCGAAGTCGCCTGCAGAAAATTTGTTGTATGTGGGAAAGGGTTAAATATTAAAAAAGGCAAACAGTTAAATAATGCCCACCAAAAATCTGGAGAAAAAAATAAACCAACTTGACACATTATGTTAATTCAGATCAAAAACCCTTTTATATGTTGATCATGAAATCATAAAATTTCGCTAGAAACGTATACATGTACGTGTAGCATGTCTGAATGACATGCTGGCATATAGTGAAGACCCTGAACATACTGTTTGACTTGCATTGACTTCATCTTGCACTATATATACTTTTCATTTGAATACAGCTCACAACTGATCGCAACAGTTTGTATAACTATAAGAATATTAATAGAATATTGATAAGCGTTTATAACTCAGTAAACAATGACTGTATTCCGCAATTATCTAATAATATATCTCCTTATTCTATTTCTAACCTTTTCCTCCAAACAAATGCCTCTGAATCAGACAATATTTGAAAACATTACAGCAAAAGGAGAAATTACTCATAGTGAGCAATTCTTCATTTTTCCAAAATGTTACCTACCTTATTTAATAATTGTTTTTTCATTTATAGAGAGTTTTCCATAGTTTTAATTTAATGTTTTCAAAGCTGTCTGTTGCAGATCTGTTGGATTTGGGAAAGGATTAATGTAATTTCCGATAATTCATACTATAATAATTATTAAGAAATGTGCAACTCCACACAAAACAGATTGTCTGCTGTGGCTTTTTTTATATAAACCCTTTCCCTCATATAGACGCTTTCTGACGCCTCTGCAGCAGATGGCTTTTTGAAAACATGTAGACAAAGAAGAAAAGTCTCAAAACGAGGAATTTCTTCTTTTGTCACCATGTTTTCAACTTTATTCAACTATTATACTTTCATTTAAAGGGAGTTTCTAATTTGTTTCGTGTTTGTTTTCAGTCGTCTGCTGCAGATTTGCTGTATTTGGGAAAGGGTTGAAGGCAGTTAGAATCCAGCCGCTAACAGTTTCCGTCATTTTTTACCATAAACATTCTCTTGAAGCTTCATGAATACTGGTATGAATCAATGGCAAACAGGCAAGATCCAGATCAGAGGGTGTGTATGGGTAGAACAGGCTGATCTGGATCTTTACTGGTTGCAGAGTCCTGTAGTTAGGATTCTACAAAAAGGTACAAACACATAGCCAGAGATGACAACTTGATGTTCCTGTGTCAGGGCCGCCGTACTGAATAGATGTATACTTGCCCACATAGTGTCCATCCATATTCCACATCCTCACTGTACAGTCCACTGACCCGCTGACCAATAACTTCTGTTCTTCCATCAGGGCAATGGATGTCACAGTCTTTACGTGACCCCTCCACGTTATTAACACTGTCATACAAAATAACATCAACTTTATTAACAATCTCATTAACGCTAAACATAATTACATCTTCGATATAAAGACTGTCATTAAAGTTAAAGATAATAACATCCACTTTATTAAGACTGTCATTAAAGTTAAAGATAATAACATCCACTTTATTAAGACTGTCATAAAAATTATACATAATTACATCTACTTTATTAACACTTCCCCACATATAATCACATTTCCATGCATCTGCAGCAGACAACATTCGGCAACAGTGAGGCAAAAGGAAAAACTGTTAATCATGAACAATTTCTCATTTTGTCAGTGTTTTCAACTCATTTTGTAAATAATTAAACTTTTTAATTTATATCTTTATTTAAAATAACAAGAGGGCCATGATGGCCCTGGATCGCATACCTTAATTATACAATGTACTGCAATGAAAAACACATACAAGACAATTATTTTGAATGCAACCTCCACAGTGTTAACAAGATTTTCCTTCATTTGGCCTAGTGATCTATATTTTTTTACCTGATATGACCCATATTCCAACATGGACTAGATATCATCAAGACAACATTCTGACAAATTTTCAACTTGCTCAAAGTAAAAATGCGGCCTCCGGAGTTTGAACAATATTTTCCTTTATTGACCTTGTTTCTGAGCCAATATGACCCATATTCGAACTTGACCTAGATATAATTCAGACAAACATTCTGACCAAATTTCAAGCTGCTGAAGCAAAAAATGCGGCATCCAAAGTGTTAACAAGATTTTCCTTCAATTTGGCCTAGTGACCTAGTTTTTGACTCTTAGTAAAATGACCCATATTCGAACTTGGCTTAGATATCATTTAGATAAACATTCTCGTTAAATGTCAAGCTGCTGTAGCAAAAATGCGTCTTCTACAGAGTTGACAAGATGTTCCTTCAATTTGGCCTAGTGACCTAGTTTCTGACCCAATATGACCCATATTCGAACTAGGTCTAGATATCTTTAAGACAAACATTCTGTCAAAATTTCAAAAAGGCGGCCTCTAGAGCGTTAACAAGATTTTCCTTCAATTTGACCTAGTGACCTATTTTTTGACCCAACTTGACCCATGATCAAACTTGACTTACATATCATCAAGAAAAACATTCTGATAAAGTTTCATCATGCTCAAGTTAGAAATGCAGTATCAAGAGTGTAAACAAGATTACCCTTCAATTTGGCCTAGTGCCCTAGTTTTTAATCCGGCATGACCCATATTCGAACTTGGCCTAGATATCATTTAGACAAACATTCTGACCAAATTTCAATCAAGCTGCTTAAGCAAAGAATGTGGCATCCAAAGTGTTAACAAGATTTTCCTTCAATTTGGCCTAGTGACCTAGTTTTTGACCCGGAATTACCTATATTCGAAATTGGCCTAGATATTTTTAAGACAAACTTTCTGACAAAATTTCAAAATGCTGAAGCAAAAATTGCGGCCTCTAGAGTGTTAACAAGATTTTCCTTCAATTTGACCTAGTGACCTATTTTTTGACCCGACATGACCCATGTTCGAACTTGACCTACATATCATCAAGACAAACATTCTGATAAAGTTTCAACATGCTCAAGTTGAAAATGTCCAAGATTTGATGGAGATGAATGTTTTGATAAACTTTCATGAAGATTGGATGCAAAATGTAGCCTGTAGAGTGTTAACACGCTGAAATGTTGACGACGCACGACGCACGACAAGATGTGATCACAATAGCTCAACTTCGTGCATAGGTGAGCTAAAAATCCATAGATATTTTCCATAGTTTTGCCTACATCTTTTCCAAGTCATCTGCTGCAGATTTGTTTTACATTCACCTTGTTCATATAATTGGAGACATCGGTCAGTTATCTCCCTTTAATACTCTCTACATCTAGCTAGGTCCTATCATTTGGTTTCCTCTGTTTTTATCATTAGTTTCTTTGCACTGGATGGTGCACTTATAATTGCATTTTCTTGGCCAACTGTTATTAGATTGATTAGTAATTCCACATTTGTTTTCTTTAAACACTGCTATGTAAATGTTCTCTTTTGAATCATCACTTTAATTAACACATTTATGATTAATGTGTACAAAGTAATTGCAATATCTCATTGCGAAATAGCGATAAAGACAAAGGATTCCAACTAAAAGGACCTACCAACTATTTGGTCTTCCTTGGTCTTTATCTGACAAGGGAGATAATATAATTATCATTAATGTCCCTCATTGTTTATATTGTTTTTATCCACAATGCAAGTATAAAACTTTAAAATCAAAGCGCAAGAAAAGTGTAAAGCATGGCTTTAATCATCTCATAAATACAAAACTTTTATATAGAAACAAATATGTGGTGGCAAAAACCACTCATTAGTCATATTGAGAGTGTTAAAACAAAAGATGTAAACAAAAATACTTGTTTAATTAACCCTTTCCCACATATAGAAGCTTTCTGACACCTCAGCAGCAAACAACTTGTAAAATAATTGTGAAAAAAAGCGAAATAGCATGCAATTTCTCCTTTTGCCACAAAGTTTTCATATTTTTTCAGTATTTATAACATCCTTTTTAGAGATTTTCTATTTTATGCATAAAAATGTTTAAAGTCGTTTGCTGCAGATTTGTTGTATGTTGGAAAGGGTTATCTTGTAAAGCTCACCTGAGAGTCATTTATTTGATTAAGTCGAAAAGGTTGTTGTTTCATGGATTATTTTATTTTAAAGGAAGAATTTATCACATGTAATTTTCCTAGTTTAACCCTTACCCGCATACAGAGGCTTTCTGATATCTCTGCAATAGATGACTTTTCTCCTTTTGCCACAATGTTTTCAACTCAATTCAGTAATTATACCTTCATTATGAGCAATTTCTGCTTTTGTCACAATGTATTCAAAAGTTGTCTGGAGCAGTGGCGCCAAAATGGGTCTATATGTAGGAAAGGGTTAATAAACTCTTTCCCTCATATAGACGCTTTTTGACGCCTCTGCAGTAGACGGCTTTTTTGCTCAAAACCATTCAATTATAGAGATTTTCTATTTTTTGACAAAATATGTTCAAAAATGTCTGCTGCAGAATTGTCGTATAGGACAATTAAAACAAATTTTCATGTACTTACCATCTGGTGGGCTAAGCTCCGCCTCCATTGCAACGTAACCTTCTATATCCCAGATATATATGAACCCATTGCTGTCACCAGACACAAGAACTGTGTTGGGCTTATTTAACGCTAAAACTGTCACCATGGCACCCTTTGAATTGGTCTGCAAGAGAAATAGTCATTCATAGAAAAAGTAAATGATTGCTTGGCATGTCATGCTCTACCATTATCAGACCATTTATCCAATGGGATATTTCATAATAAGCAAGTTTTCCATTTTGTCACAATGGTTTCAAAATTATTCAATAATTATACTTTCATTAACCCTTTCCCACATACATACAACAGTTATGCAGCAGACGACTTTGAAAATATCTGGTTAAAATTTTGGTAAGCCTCTATAAATATATGAAATTTTAAGCATTGAATAGAGGTGAAAACAGTGGGCCGGCAAAGAGAGATTGCTTATTATGATAATTTTTTCCTTTCGCCACAATGTTTTCAGAAGTCGTCCGTTGCAGAGATATCAAAAAGCGTCTGTATGTGTGAAAGAGTTAATAGAGATCTTCCATTTGATTGCAAATAAATTGTGTTTTGCTGATTTGTTGTATTCTGTAGAAAGGACTAAACCAATTTAATTTTTTAATCCTTTCCCTCATATAGATCTGCTTTCTGATGCCTCTGCAGCAGACGGCTTTTAGAAACATACTTACAAAAGGAGAATTTGCTCAAAACAAGCAATTTCTCGTTTTGCCACAATGTTTTCAACTTTTAGTCATAGGTTATTCAATTATAGAGATTTTCCATTTTTTGACAAAATATGTTCAAAGTCATCTGCTGCAGAATTGTCGTATAAGGGAAAGGGTTAACTGACACAGATCTGTAGATTTGGAAGGTTAACCCTTTTTCACTTGTAGACATAGTTTGGCCCCTCTGCAGCGGACAGCTTTTGAAAAGTTTGTGGCAAATATAAACATTGCTTACGATGATCAATTCCTCCATTTACAACAATTTTTTCAACTATATTTAATATTATAATAATAACATATATCTGCTTAGATAAAGTCGCCTGCTGCAGATTTGTTGCCTGTGGGAAAGAGTTCAAAGAAGAAATTACCAATAGATACACCACATGAAGCTATACACACAAGTTGTTACCCCAGGGAATTGAGCCAGGAGTTTTCCCCCTTGGAACACATTCCGGAAATGTATATGAGCCCTTGGTCCACTCGATATCAATGAGGCCGCATCCTTCTGACAGGCTCGAGTTGACAGGAACACTAGTGTGTTGATACTTAAATCTCCATCCACTGTAACAAGAGTGATTGATTGACTTGTATTCGTTTTTGTACTATGCCTGCATCCATTTTTCAAATATATCACAGCATTTACCAAGTAAGTTCCTTTCCCACATACAGCAAACCTGCAGCAGACGACTTTGAAAGCATGTTGGCAAAAACCAAGAAAATCTCTATAAATGAAGGTATAATTAATGCAAAAAGTTGAAAACATTGTGGCAAATGGAGAAATTGCTCGTTTTAAGCAATTTCTCCTTTTGCCACAATGTTTTCAAAAGTCATTGGAAAGCGTCTATATGTGGGAAAGGGTTAAGTTACAAGTAAGTTAACTGGTCCATTTATCCTGACACCAACGAGTCAGTTAGAATGCTAACCCCGCCATCCTGAGCACCAAGGGGGGAAAGCCATGACTACTATTTTTGAAGTCTTTGGTATGATCTGTCTGGGAGATCAAACCTGCTGTTTCCCACACTCGAGGCAGAAGCTCTACCACTAGACCATCAAGACAGTTGGTTGTTTGATTGGTTGTTCCCACTTTATAACAATTTAGATATCGGGGAAAAATTACAAATTTTGATAGTACTGCACAAAGTATAAAAAGCCTCCAATACCCAGCATATTTTTAAAGATGATGTAGAACATAAACTAGAATTGTCTCAAAACTTGCAGCCAAATAACCTACTTCATGAATCTTAGAAAAGGTTCAAAGACAAGGGGCAATAAATCTGATTACAATAATTGGACAGTAACCAAAGATGAATCTTATGAAAGTCTTGTCATAATAAAGTTACCTGACAAAAATCATTGAAAATCATTAAAAATCATTGAAAATTATTGGAAATCATTGCATGCAGTGACACAAAAGTAGAATAAAAAACACAAACTATATGAAAATATATATGACACAGTCCGAGGGTAATAATAAGATCGTCACCATTTTCAAACTTATTTGAATTTAATTTCCCAGAAATTGAATGGGAATCAATTACAGCAGACAGCTGATGGTATTACTATATCATGCCCTACCACTTTTGTTGTTTGCATAAAAAGGAAGATGAATTTTGTTGATTGAACACTTAACACTTACAAGACTGGTCCTCATACCTTGCCGGGCAGGTAGCTCTTAGATGAGCAAATATATGCCCAGATATCAGGTTCCATACGATAATTTGCCCGTCATAGCTGGCAGTGGCGAGTAAATTGGGTGGACATTGGGCGACTGATAGGATTCCTCTTTGTGATCTCGTTTCTGTAATAAACCATTTAAATGCTGAACTTTTAAAATGGCCATGCCCAGCTTTTCATTTGTAAAGGTCCATTGTCAATTCTAGGACAAGCAAGATAAAAATGATTCACCAATGTTTTCGAAAATGCAGTTATATTGCCTGATACCTGACACTACTTTTTTGTTGAGGGTTGAGCAAAGACATCTCGAATTTTGGTTCCCAACTTTAATCTGTCATTCTGTTTATAATCGGGAAGCCAATTGTTGTATGATTTCTCAAAATGCACTCGGCTATAGACGGTACCCTTAGAGGTACCGTCCAAAAATGATGAGTTGAGCAGCAAACAGTACAATGTTTTCAAAAATCGTCTGCTGCAGAGGCATCGGAAAGCGTCTGTTTCTGGGACAGGGTTAAACCGCATATTGTGGGCACTCAAGAGAAAGATAACCGTAGCCTTCTCTAAAGTATTCTTTGGAGTAGATATGAGATGTTCCACGAGAAAACCAACATTGTAGACACTGCGTAAAGTATCGACCCGGATCAGCCTAAGCATGCGGCACAGGCTAACCCGCGAAGACATTTTTCGCCTCCTGTATATTTTCTGTTTCAGGAATCATTACTCTATACCTCTTTCCCCCTGAGAAGGATTGTGTCAGCCCCGATTAGCCTTCGCAGGCTGATCTGGGTCGATACATTAAGTCAATAACGTTGGTTTTATCGAGGAACAGCTAATATACTTACAATATCATCTTGTAGATGTTGATCCGTCTATCGCAGCCAATTCCAATGATGTACTCATTGCGGTTCATCTCAACATAACACAGGTCATAGACCTCCTCATTCTCCTCGTTCTCTGTAATTGAAGGATTGATTGAATTTGAACATTTTTATGAACAGTATTCATGCAAGACATACAGGCAACAGACAGAACACTGTTTCTGACGCCTTGGCAAACAACAACTTTTGAAAACAGTGTAGCAAATGAAAATAAGAGCACCGCAAAGCAAACGCCAACACTCGTCCGTTTTGTTCTAAGTCGAAAAAGGGGCATTACTGAATATTCATTAAAGCCAGAGTTATATGACTTGGTACAGACATGTGAAACGTTCATAGGAACATGTGGTCAATGTTTCATTTGAAAATGTTGAATAGTTTTTGAGTTATGAGGTAAGGTTAAAGTTGTGTGTATCACAATAGCCCGACTTTTTTTCTTTCAATGATGTACTTAATGCGGTTCATCTCAACGGAACACAGGTCGCAGACCTTCTTATTCTACTCGTTCTCTGTAGTGGAAGAATTGATTGGAAATTAAACATCTTTATGAACAGTATTCATTTATATCCCTTTCCATAAATCGATGCAGGCAACAAACACATGAAGACCCCACGTAGTAAACGAGGAGCAATTTCTCCTTTTTGTTCAGTGTTTTTTGTACACTGGAGTTCTATTTTAATGCGTTATTAGGGATCCAAGGATTAAAATCGTATTGGAATCCGATCGCGAGTCACCGTTAGATATAAAAGCACTCACAAGTTACATGCCTCAGAAAGCCAAAACCCGATACTCGTGTATCTCCACATTTAAACTGCATGCAATTGTATAATGAAAAGTTAAAGAAAATGTTTCAAATTCTTAGATGTTTGTCTTATTGAGACAATTCATTTGGGTTCCCATAATATAAGTTTACAGGTCAAATAACGATTACGAATATGAAATATGCCTTTTATCTCGAGTTGTGATTATTATTAATGTTGACTATTGTCTCTTTCCTACATACAACAAATCTGCAGCAGACAACTTTGAAAACAACCGGTTAAAACTATGGAAACCATTTTGTCAAAGAATTTAAAAACCTCTAAACATAAAAGTATAATCATTGACTAAAGTTGAAATTATTTTTGCAAAAGGCGACATTGCTCAGTATGAGCAATTTCGCCTTTTGTTACAATGTTTTTAAAAGACGTCTGCTACAGAGGCGTCAGAAAGCGTCCATATGAGGGAAAGGGTATTATTAATCTCAAACCTTCAAACAGTGACCATTGTTGTAGTTCCATATGTTTATCAACCCATCCCTTCCACCAGTGATTAACCTGTAACACAAATCACTGGATTGTAAACTCTTTCCCACAAACAACAACTCTGCAACAGACAACGTTTAAAAACATCTAGGGAAAAATATGAAAAAATTCAATAGTATAAAAGAATAATATTTGATAAGCACATTGGCAATTTCTCCTTTTGCCACAATGTTTTCAAAGTCATCTGCTGTAGATGTGTCAGAAAGCGTTTAAAGTATGATGGCGAGATTTTAACCCTTTCCAACATACAACAAATCTGCAGCAGACAACATTAGAAAACATTGTGGTGAAAGGAGAAAATGCTGATGATAGAAAAAGTTATTTTTTTTAAAATTAGACTGCTGGAGATTTGAAGTATGATGGCGAGATTTTACCCTTTCCAACATACAACAAATCTGCAGCAGACAACATTAGAAAACATTGTGGTGAAAGGAGAAAATGCTGATGATTACGGTGGCACTGAGGTGACATCCGCAACACTTTATTTATATTGTGGTCACAACTTAGTAACTTGTGGCCACAAGATAAAAAGTTGTGGCCACAATTTACTAAGTTGTGGCCACAAGATAAAAAGGTTGTGACCACAATTTACTAAAAATAAGTATACTAACTGGTGTAAGTGTGTGTAAACTTTGTACATATACACATACCAGTAAGTTTCTATACACATACCAGTTATGTACGAGTATTCTTACTGGTATGTGTATATGTACGAGTATATTAACTGGTGGAAGTGAGTGTGAGTGTGTATCTGTATGAATATACTTACTGGTGTGTATATATGTACGAGTATACTTACTGGTGTGTATATATGTACGAGTATACTAACTGGTGTGTATATATGTACGAATATACTAACTGGTATATGTATATTTACGAGTATACTAACTGGTGTAGTGTGTGTGTACCTGCACGAGTATATTCTTACGGGTGTGTATATATTTACGAGTAAACAAACTTGTGTATGTATATGTACTAGTATATTAACTGGTGTGTGTATCTGTACGAGTATACTTACTGGTATACATACACCAGTTGTTATACTTGTACATATACACACACCAGTTAGTATACTCATACATATAAACATACACTTACTATACTTAGTACTGTGTTATTACCCAAAAGGCAGCAAAGATGAAACGGCTGTTTTGATTGGCTAAACTAAGTTGTGGCCACAATTTAGTAAATTGTGGCCACAACTTTTTATCTTGATGTGTCTGTATGTTGGTTTGATTGCCGCTTTCAACAATTGATCAGTTTATCACGGCATACCAGTACTACATGTCAATTTATCCTGACACCAGCCAGTCAGTTGTAATGCTAACCAAGGAGAGCAGCCATTACTACCATTTTCAAAGTCTCTAGTATCATAACCCGACCGGGGATCGAACACGCGTCTTCCCGCACATGAGGCTGACTCAAATATAGAGGTACAGGTCTCAAAGTCTCAGATCTTAATAACCTGTAGAGATATTCATAAGTAATTTTAATTTGATATTTTAATCCTTGGCCCGTTACCATATATGGATGCTTTTGACAACTCTGCAGCAAATGACTTTTAAAAAACATTTTGGCTAAGGGATAAATATTCATAATGAGCAATTTCTTCTTTTGCCACAATGTTTTCAACTTCAGACATCATTCATATTTTCATTTACAAAGATTTTCAAAATTTGTGCCTACCGTAGATATTTTCAAAGTCATCCTACAGGTTTGTAAAATGTGGTATATAAAAATGCCACTATTCCACACAGACCATGAATCCCACGAATCGCCACGAATTATAAATTTTAGGATTCGTGAGGATTCGTGGAATTTTGCAAATTTTCTGGTCCAATTCGTGACGCTCTACGTTCCAGTTACGATACAGGTACGATAGAGTTACGAATATTCGTGGGATTCGGCTGGATTCGCACGAATATTGTCAAGAATTCACTACGATTTACAAGTATATATTACGAATACTGCACGAACGTTAGCAGTTACGAATCAGTTAATAATACGCCGAATGCATGTACGAATCAGGTACGAATAAAAGTGAATTCGTGACTATTCTTGACAATTCTTGGGATTTTCCCTCAAGAATGGTATAAAAAGGCTTCGGCGTGTATTCGTGGGATTCGTAGCCGATTCGTGGTCAAGCCATGAATTCACGAATACCCGAATGAGTTAAGAATACCTACGAATGCCTAAGAATCGATTACGATTTAGTTACGATGCCTAAGAATGCACTACGAATTTGTTACGAATTTAACTGCGATTTTTTGGAATCGGGAGTTCGTGGCAAAAATTTGGAACAGCTCAAAACTTTTGCCACGAATTCCAGATTGCTCAAGAATTGCAAGAACTGACTACGAATATATACGAATCAGTTAAGAACTTCACGTACTGATTACGATTACGATTCAACTACGAATCCTAAAATTTATCAATTCGTCGGGATCGTGGTCGGTGTGGAATAGTGGGTTAAGTAGAAGTTACTAAGCCTGTATTTAACCTTTTAAATGCTGAACTTTTAAAATGGAAATGCCCAGTTTTTCATTTGGAAGAGTCCATTGCCAATTCTAGAAAAAGCAAGATAAACAAGGTAAACATGATGAGTTAAGCAACAAACAGTATAGAACCTGGTCAGACGACGCAAATTTGCCGCCAGACCTGGATCTATACTGGTGACACAGGCTTCACAAAATAGTTTCAGCAGTCAAAGCATAAACAATATTGTTCTTTATCTGTCCAACAAAGCATTTAACCTATTCCCACACAAGCCTCTGTATCTGGGACAGGGTTAAACCCAATATTCTGGGCACTCAATAAAACGATTACTGTTTCCTTCTCTAAAATATTCTTTGGAGTATATATGAGCCGTTCCACCAGAAAACCAACAATATTTTCCAACTTTATTTAATAATTATTAGTCGCCGGGCAGAAGCCCGCGACTTCTATTTTTAATAGGTTTTCGGAAATCACATGGGAGGGGGGATTATTATTAGAAAGAAACACATTTAGATGTCTTGAACATATAACAATTGTGTTTGTTTAAAAACACTAAGTAATGACACATCTAAAATAAAATAAATATTCCGATGTTTTAGGTATTTTCAGTTTCTTTATTTTGACTCGCATTTATGTTTTTTTGTTTTATTTACGAAGACCAAACAGTCCCTGTTAGCTAGACTGGTATACTTTATTTTACACTATATACTACATGTACTCAAAAGGCGATAACTACAAACCTTTACGTCGCAATCTAATGTGTTTACATACGCGCACCTACTTGAAGCGTGACTCGCGAATACCAACTGCGTAGATCTATTTGAAAGACCCTGTTTGCAGAGAGCCGTCTTTACACTCACTTACAAATAGTAAATCGTAGGTGGTTTAAAATGTGTATTTGGTTCGAAACAAATGAAGAAAAGAACAAACCGAGATAAAAACTAGTTTTAATAGAAAAATTACTTTGAACGAACACTCTCTGCCTATAATGAGAGTTTCAAGAACGACACCTCTGCGAATAAGAAAGAATCTGGTCTTTCGTACAAAATTAGTTCGTCCTTGACAATTTTAAATGTGTCATTTAATTCCCTAAAGGCATATTGCTTCCGATCTGCATATTGTTATGCATCATTAACACAAGGGCGCTCATCATAATATAATTTTAAAACATGAGTAGTTTGTTATTAACGTTATAAAAAAGGAAGGAAAGAATTAAAATAAATTAATATGTTGTAGGGCTCAGTTTATGTTCGAAATTAAGTTTAAATTATACAACAATTTCAATGAGATTTAACTGTTTAGTTGATATTATATTTCGAAGGTGGTCTAATTTATAAATATTGGACTACATTTCAACATTTGTTAAAGTATGATATAATTAGGATGCCAAGCTAATATCATTTTGAGAAAAAGAGAAAACTCATGTCTTCAGCGATTCAACTCATTGTTTTAAAAGTAGATTGCTGCAAAGGTGTCCACTGTTGACTTTAATAGAGGAAAGGTAAAATGACGTGCTATTGCATGCAAATCCTAAATTGTCTGTTTTGTGGTTTTATTGAAAAATAATAAAATTCAAATATTCTGACAAACATCTTGAAAAGTGTATATGGAATTCACAAATCTTATAATTATTCTTTAATGAAAGCACTGTATACATACTAAGACTAATGATTGGCAAGATTTCTCATTTCCATTACTGTTTATGATCAATAATTAGTTGGTTGTGTGTATGGTCAACCTACTTTGGAATGGAGATTGATCATAAACAATGAAAGGCTTCAATTATCATTCACTTCGTTGACAAAACAATGCAAGTTATGATACATTTTCAATTGACCCCACCCCTGATGTTCCAATATTCCCCTCAGTTGATAACTTTTTATTCAACTACTATAATGTTAGTGTTATGCATAACTGCACTATGGATATCCGGCGACATTGATGCGTTGCATCAACGTTCTCTTGTTCTTTTGTTTATTGAGGATTCCCCTTTTTGTCTAAATGCTTTCAAAGTCATCTACCGGAGATATGTTGTATTTGGAAAAGGGTTAAAACACGAGTGTGACTTTCATAACATTCGCAGTTAAAACTTTTATAAATACATGTATTACAGAAATGACATATTTTAACCCTTTCTCATTCTGCTATACGTTAGCTTAACACTTTCGTATATACAGATCTTCAGCAGACGACTTTTGAAAACATTGTGGCAATAGGAGAAATTGCTCATAATGAGCATTTTCTCCTTTTGTCAAAATGATTACAATTCTATGTACTACTTTAACCCTAATTTATGGAGATTGTTCACGTCTTTGGTAATATGTTTTCGAAGTGGACTGCTGTATATTTGGTGTATGTGGGAAAGGGTTAGGCTGCAGTTTGGCTTGCCATAAGGTACTTAAACTTTATACATGTACCTACACGCAGTGTAGACCAAAATCACTCTGTATACATGTGGGGTCTTATTTTAGTCTTAATTCTTCAGTATCTGAGTTAAGGGATGCAAATTGACGCCCCCTACGGCAATGTTTACAGGATCAGGTCACGAAAAAGAACACAAACGTTTAGACTGATTTGGCTAATTTGTTTATTACGCATGTATCAATATAAAGTTTTTTCTAACGACTCCATCAATTAAAAATAACCTTGTAGCCATTTGCCACCTAAGTCGTCTGCTTCAGATATGTTGTACATGTATGTGGGAAAGGGATAAACGGCACCATTGGGGATGATACCAGTTGTAGGAATTCATAATGTTAAGAGTTAACTCTTTCCCACAAAAACAAATTATGGAAAATCTCTGAAAATTAAGGTATAATTACTGATTAAAGTTGAAAACCTTGTTGCAAAGGGAGAAATTGCGCGTTTTGAGCAATTTTCCCTTTTGTCAATATGTTTTCAAGAGTCGTCTCTTACAGATGAAATATGTGTGCGTGGAATATACAAGAAAAAGTAACAAAGGGCAATCACTCTGTAATTAGCTAAATTAGAGTTATGGTTATTGTACACTGCACTTCCTCTCAATGTTTTGCATCGTCGTATGAAGTTTTATTAAATACCATCATGTAGTTTTAAAGTTATTATACGCACAAGAAAAAGTAACAAAGGGCAATAACTCTGTAATTAGCTAAATTAGAGTATGACTTTCACAGCCTTTGCTGTTGAAACTTTTATAGATACAGGACCTGGTATTACAGAAATGACACTTTTATTTGTTTGGCTTGTCCAAACAAATTTAGTAACTGCAATTCTGAAGCCATACGTCTTATGGAAAAGTCCTTAAATTTCATACGCCCTGAAAGTAGTACTCAATACTTGCTCTTACTTTTCAAATCTATCACGATCTTTGAAAAAATTATATATTTATATCGTCTGTGTTTCTTATGTGGTTCTGCTATTCAAAGAGAATTTGGAAATGAAATGTAATTGTGTATTTAAGAAAAATGACGCGAAGTAATAGCAAAAGTCAAAATAAGTAAATTAACCAACAGGATCTATTTTTTACCAATTCACACCTATATAAACCTACGCCTAAATATAGTACCGCATTTATAAACCTATATAATGTAAATCAAATCTGATGAAAGTGAAATTCCAACTTTATTATGGAATTATAAATATTTCAGTTACGATTTTTATCCGAACATGCTAATAATGTGTTCGTTTGCAGGAATGGTATAACCAGTAAGATTTCATACGCCGTGAACCAAATACTTGATCACGCATTGAAATGCAGAGAAAGGTTAAGACCCCGAATTGAAAATATTCTGTGTGTCGTATCACGCAAATAAATCCAGATTAACGATTAAACGTCAATTCCGTGCGTCGTTAAATGAAATAAAGATGAAAGTGACGCATTTGTAGAGAAATCGTGACATTCGGTTAGGCCTTATTCACCGTGGTAGAACTTCCCATAGCACTGGTTGTTAGGAATTATTGCGTCATTTGGCGTACAGATTTGGTTACGTATACATATTTGGTCTATCTTTTTTTTGCAATGACACAAAATGCCGTCTCACAACCATAATAAAACCTGGTTCTTTATTCAAGTTTTTCATATTAAATGAAACGGAATAGACAGTGGATATCCCGTAGTTGATTATGACCAATTAAAGGTATGTATTTACAGTATTGCTGAAATGGCATGTTGTCTTTTCGTCTCAAGTATACTTCGCTATGTTTCTCTCATATATCTAAAATGCAATACAGTAGGTCTGTCTGATTTATTTCATCGTCCTACTTAGTCCTTCAAAAAAGACATCGCGTATGCTCATTTTTCATTTTGTTATTATCCTGCATACGCGACCAATAATGACAGATGATAAAACGAGAAACCAAAAGTCTAAATTATTTGGACTACATCCTACTAAGGAATTATTCCGGAGACCTGAAGTTTAACACTGTCCAACTTGCAGACGCATATGTAGTAGACGATTTTACTCCCAATGTTTAAACTGTAGTGTTAACATTAGACATAGATAAAGCTAAGAGGTCATATTCATAACACTTAGGCGTATTTATTTTTTCTATTGTTACATGCATGGGTGTATTTGCAGATTATTTCATACCCTAGTGTCAGTTATTTCAAAGCCGGCCTTGTAACCAACAATAAGTTATAGATTAATGTATTTGAATCATATTACATATGTTTAGACAACATTTATTTCAAAATATTTAGTGGTATTGCAAATATTGTACATGATAACAAATATTAGTTTAGTTTAAAAGGTCTTATGTTTGACAAAGGTATTTACAGATTGGCGTGTAATTGTTTCTCAGCATGCCTTTAAATTTTAAGTAAATCTTGCCTGATGAAATTGCTTTTGTCAACAAAGATTCAAACATGCCTCAAAATAGACTTTTTACATCAATTATATAAAATAAAATTAACACATGAAAAGTGAAATTTCCTATTTGTCCCTGAATTAACCTTTAATTGTTCATGCATTTGTCACTTAAATGATGACAATTTTTTATTTTGTTTAACAGGACATATAACAAAACCTTTCATCTAAGCGTGGATTGCTCTTTCCTGATATCAACAAACTTGGTTGTGATGTGAACATGGGTGAAGCTGGAAACCAACCATACATTTTACAAGAATGGACCTGGAGGGAATGTGAGCTGTTGCTTCTATAAGAGCATGAATATAATATTTTTTCTAAGGTAACATTGTCGCTTGATTTAATTTATTTTTCTTGTAATTTATAATATTCAGAAACATGACATTGTAGTTGTATGTCACTGATTTGTTAAATTTAAGATCACTTTATTC
Source organism: Serripes groenlandicus (assembly GCA_031761405.1). Taxonomy (NCBI): domain Eukaryota; kingdom Metazoa; phylum Mollusca; class Bivalvia; order Cardiida; family Cardiidae; genus Serripes; species Serripes groenlandicus. The sequence goes on from JASEVX010000006.1 coordinate 47,734,920, forward strand.
TCGGTTTTGGAAAAAATATATTGCAGTTGTAAACAACACATTGTTTTGATAATAATTTCAAATATGATTTTGTATGAGTTAATATATGTTTCACAGTGTGTGTGATCAGACATTGTCCTGTCTGACAGTATTTTATATTAGCTTGACTTTTCAAATAAAAGGCTAGCTATCCTACTCATGTCGGCGTTGGCTTTACATCACACCTTGGTTAAGAGATATTGCGCACTAAAAGGTCAAGCGCACTGTCAGCTCTTGTTATAAGAGGACACACTGATCCATAAATTACAGATTCAGTCTGTCTTCTCTTCAAAAAAGTTATAATCTCAAATTCATATTATTAACCCTTTCCCTAATATGGACACTTGCTAACACCTCTGCAGGGATGATTTTGAAAGCATTGTGAAAAAAGGACAAAATGTTCAAAACAAGCAATGTCTCCTTTTGGCACAATATTTACAACTTTTTTCAATACCTTCATGTTATAGAGATTTTCTATAACCTGCAGGGAGTATATGGTAAAAAGTTAAAAACAATTATTTGTTATAATTTATTAACAATTACTCTAAGCCGAGCTCCGGTAGCTCTTTTGGTAGAGACGCCGCAACACGTGGGCTGTCAATCTAGGGGTTGTGAGTTTGAATCCCAGCTCGATCATCATTCTTTCCTACGTTTGACAAAAGTCACTGTGACAAGCGTCATTCTTCTTTCACCAATGGCCTTAAAGTATATGTGGAAAAGTAACCAGTTGCTTAGAAAGTATGTTGTGTGGAGTACTGTTGAGAGACAACTAGGAAACATAAGAGCAGTTGAACTGGCCGCCATGATATGCGTGATTATGACTGAACAATTATTGAAACAGCGACTGCTGCGTAAGCCCCAATCAATCAATCAATCATTAACTCCAAAAGTATTTTATGTAAATAATGAAATCAGTCTTTTTATGACATTTCCATTCCATACCAAATCAAACTCTTTTCTCCATGTTTGATTTAATTTAAATCTTTCCCACATACAACAAATATGTAGCAGACAAGTTTGAAAGCTTATAGGCAAAAATATAAAAAAAAATATCAATGAAAACTTAATTATTAAATGCGGTTGAAAACATTACGACTTTTAAAAATATTGTAGCACAAGGAGAAATCACTAACAATGAGCAATTTCTCCTTTTGCCACAATATTTTCAAAAATAATCAGGTCAAATCAGAGACATCAGAAAGTGTCTGTATGTTGGTAAGGGTTAATTTGTCACTCAGAACAACCCTTGTTATTCGCCCATAAGGCTGTATATCGGGATAATCTATGGATTGTCTGTCTCTAGGTCAAAACATTCCCAAATTGGTCAAATTAGCCAAGTCTGCTCTCTTTAGTTGAACATTTGTCATTTCGTCTTTTCAAAACTTGATGTCAATGTGTGTTGCCATAATGTATGGTCAATCAGTCAAATTACCTAAGGCACTTTAATAATATTGCCTTGAATTATCCAAAATAGCCTAGTCTGCTCTCTTCGTCTAACAGTTTTCTTCCGATCTACACCAAACTTGGTGAACATGTTTGATAATCAGCCAAATAAATCAATGCGCCTTTTGAAATTAGCCATAGACCTTGTCTGGTCTTAAACTTCAGCAGTTCTTATCCAATTTGCATCAAACTTGATGTGAATGTTTATAGGCAATAAAACCTCGTTTGCAACAAAAAGTAGACAAATATTTTTAGACGTTCCAGAGTTATGCTTCCCTCACTGGTGTATTTTATGATATTTTCTTATTTGGCTCTCTTGTTTGTCTTTTCAGGAAACATGTACCGGTATGTCAAATGTTGAGTGACACAATCCTACAGAAGTTTGGCTGGCACTCAAGCACAGCAGTAATTACTTACCATAAAGAAGTGTTAAGTCTGAGCAAGAATCTTTTGATAAGGAACTTAAAGGAAAATAAGGCTCTATGAAAAAGTGTTTGATATGTTTTGGCATCAATTGTGATTTAAATTTAGATGTTTAAGACATATGGAGTATTGGACAGGGAACGTTTTTGTAAAGTTGTATTGAAAACTAACAGTTGTTTTTTATGGATATAAAGTTCAAAGAACATGGTGAATAGATGATTACCATCACAAACATGCTGTAACAAAATGGAATGGACAAGCAACAGACAGGAAAATATAACCATCAGCCTTCTTAACTAGATTTAAGAACACATTAAATTGGAATATATTGGAGAAATGAACCCTTTATTTTCTTCTTTTATCATGAAAACTCCTTCTTGAGAGATTTCACATTTGTTTCCATGATGTTTTGAACAATATGACTTTAAAATATTCCTAAGTTACAGTTCAAATTATATTGATTTCTTGAAAAACATGGCTGCAGGATGTCATAAAAAATAAACAAAATGACAAATTATAATACTTGTGGGATTTCAAGATAGTTTAGCAGAAGTTCCTTTAGTGGGCCTCTATATAATCTGTTCAATCATTATGAAATGGTTCCCTAAACACAGCAATCAGGTGTAGTATAAAACAAGACGGCAATGATGACCCTGGATTTTTTACCAATCAACATGGCTTTTAGGAAGGTTTTTTAAGTTTTCACTTAAGCCATATAAGGCAAAATAGACTGGGGTCCATGTTTTTTCACAATATTTATTTCGGAGGAGAAGATTTTTAGTTCACCTATGCACAAAGTGTTCAAGATGAGCTATTGTGATCACATTTTGTCCGGCATCCGTCTGTTGTGCATCGTCAACAATTGCCTTTGTTAACAGGCTACATTTCGCATCCGATCTTCATGAATGTTTATTAGAACATTCATCTCCATCAAATCTTGGACGAGTTAGAAACTTGGCCATATGATGTCAAAAACTACGTCACATTGAAGGAAAATATTGTTAACACAATGTTAACTTCAGCATGTTGAAACTTTATCAGAATGTATGTCTTTATGATATGTAGGTCAAAATTGAATATGGGTCGTGTTGGGTAAACAAGTATGTAAATAGGTCAAAATGAAGGAAATTAGTGTTAACACTAGAGCCTAGAGGCCGCAATGTTTGCTTCAGCAGTCAGAATGTTTGTCTCAATGATATCTAGGTCAAGTTCGAATATGGGTCATATTGGGCCAGACACAAAGTCTTTATGCCAATTTGAAGGACAATATTGTACAAACTTCTAAGGCCGCATTTTGTTTTTGAGCAAGTTGAAACTTTATCTGAATGTTTGTCTTTAGGTATATCATTTTAAATCTTTGATGGAATAATTATCTTGATGTGTTTTGCATTAGAATCACATTTCAGTAGTCAGGTAAGCGATCTAGGGCCATTATGGCCCTGTTGTTTAAGTTTCCGCTATAGCCATATAAGAAAAAAAAAAGTACCCTTGTCTTTTACCCAATCAACAAGGCTTGAAGGCATCTGATAGAGGGTCACCCAAGGAACACTTCTACAAACTAATTTGAAAAGCGTCCAAACAGTTTGAGAAAAGAAGAATTTTAAAGTTCTTTAGCTCGCCTGTGCATGAAGTGCTCAAGATAGGCTATTGTGATCACATTTTATCCGGCGTCTGCGTTGTGAGTCGCCAACAATTACCTTATAAACACTCTATAGGCTACATTTTGCATCCGATCTTCATGAAAGTTAATTAGAACATTCATCTCCATCAAATGTTGGACAAGATCGAAACTGGGCCACATGATGTCAACAACTAGGTTACTAGGTCAAATTGAAGGAATATTTGTTAACACTCTGGAGGCCACATTTTTAACTTTGAGCCACATTTTTAACTTTGAGCAGGTTGAAACTCTATCAGATTGTTTGTCTAAATGATATGTAAGTTCGAATATGGGTCATGTCTGGTCAAAAAGTAGGTCACTTGGTCAAATTGAAGGACAATTTTGTTAACACTAAATGTCACATTTTTCCCCCCGCAGTATGAAATTTTGTCAGAATGATTGTCTTTATAATATCTAGGTCAAGTTTGAATATGGGTCATATTGGGTCAGAAATTAGGTCACTAGGCCAAATTGGAAGGATCTTTTCTTAACACTGTAAAAGCCGCATATTTTGCCTCAGTAGCTTAACATTTGGTCATAATGTACATCTTAATGATATCTAGGCCAAGTTTGTATATATAGGTCATGCCAGGTCGAAAACAAGGTCACTATGCCAAATTGAAGGAAAATATTGTTAAGTCTGGAGGCCGCATTCTTAGCTTCAGCAGCTTTTAATGTTGTCAGAATGTTTGTCTGAATGATATCTAAGTTTAGTTTGAATATGGATCATATTGGGTAAGAAATTAGGTCGCTAGGCCAAATTGATGGGAAATCTTGTTAACACTGGATGCAGAATTGTTAGCTTCAGCATCTTCAAATTTGATCAGAATGTTTGTCTTAATGATTTCTAAACCAAGTTCAAATATAGGTTATAACATGTTTAATACTAGGTCACTAAGCCAAATTAAAGAAAAATTGTGTTAAAACTCCGGAGGTCGCATTTTTACTTTGAGAAAATTGAAACTTTGTCAGAATGATTGACTTGATGATATCTAGTCCATATTCGATATGGGTCATATCAGGTAAAAAAAATATAGGTCACTAGGCCAAATGATAGAAAATCTTGTTATTCATGTGTCATTTGTTCTTTTACCCGAACTTGTAATGATCTATACAATTTCTTTCACAAGAAATACATGTATGTCTATGCTAAGGAAAATGTTTGTACACTTTTGTGTACCCAAACCAATGGTGTGCCTTCAGCGCTTTGATTTAACTCTTTCTCATTCTGTTGACGTTAGCTTAACCCTTTTCCATATACAGATGCTTTCTGACGCCTCTTCAGCAGACGACTTTTGAAAACATTATGGCAATAGGAGAAATTGCCTATAATGAGCAATTTCCCCTTTCTCCAAAATGTTTTTTACTTTATTCAATAATTATTCTTTCGCTTATAGAGGAGTCCCCTGTTTTTGTCTGAATGTGCTTTCAAAGTCATCTACTGGAGATTTGTTGTATGTGGGAAAGGGTTAAAACAGGAGTATGATTTCGCTGTTGAAACCTTTATAAATACATGTATTACAGAAACGACATTGTTGAACTCTTTCTCATTCTTCTGTACGTTAGCTTAACCCTTTCCCATATACAGAGGCTTCCTGACGCCTTTTCAGCAGACGACTTTTGAAAACATTGTGGCAATAGGAGAAATTGCTCATAATGAGTAATTTCTACTTTCTCCAAAATGATTTCAATTCTATGTACTAATTTAACCCTAATTTATGGAGATTTTTCCCGTCTTTGGTAATATGTTTTCGAAGTGGACTGCTGTAGATTTAGTGTATGTGGGAAAGGGTTAGGCAGCAGTTTGGCTTGCCATAAGGCACTTAAACTGTATACATGTACCTACACGCACTGTAGACCAAAATCACTCTGTATATATGTGAAGTATTATTTGAGTCTTAATTCTTCAAACAGTGTAGACAAAGATGAAACTGCACGAACGTTCAGACAGATTGGTTAATTTGTTTGCTACGCATGTATCAATATAAAGTTTTTTCTAACGACTACATCAATTAAACATAACCGTGAAGCCATTTGCCACCTGCAGACATATGTTGACGCATCTGCAGCACCTATGTTGAAAAAGAGAAATTGCTCATAATTATCAATTCGCCACAAATTTCTGTACTTGTATGCAACTTTTAATCTTAACGGCGATATATTAAGTAAGACTACAATAAACCCTTTCCCACAGACGACTTTGAAAACAGCCAAAACAAACATAATGGAAAACATTAAGGTATGATTACTGAAAAAAGTTAAAAACATTGTGGTACAGGGAGTAATTGCGCGTTTTTGAGCAATTTTCCCTTTTGTCACAATGATTTCAAGAGTCGTCTCCTGCAGATGCGTCAACATGCGTCTTTATGTGGGAAAGGGCTATTTATAACGGATGCGAACGGAGTCCTCTCGTTTTGTCATTCATAAACACTTGATCGGCCAGAGTTGTCAGAATCGTACATGCGTAATACTTTCGGGGTGTTTTGTTTTTTGGGAAAAAGGATACTTTATAGAGGTACGAATCATTGATTTTAGTTAATTTCTGTTGTCTATTTATAATTGCCAGTTTGTTGTATTTCAGTATGTATGTTGTTAAGTCGTAGGTGAGGTTATCCTTTTCAAGTACTAGCCAAATTTTGAATATTTAGAGTAGGATCAAACTGTGTTCACATAATTCTGAATGGAGCACAGGTTGGTCGGTCTGTCAGTCGGTCGGTCGGTCGGTCTGCCCGTCGGTCGGTTGATCGGTCGGTCGGTCGGTGGTTCTCGTGGTTTTTCGTGATGAAAAAAATCCTTTCTTTTCATAGATTAGCTGCCATGTTTCTTTACTTAAATTTCGATAAGATAGATATATAAATATAGAGTATATCCATTCTGATGTATATACTTGTACATGTATGTTCAATTTTCAATTTTATTGCTGTGTTTTCTTTACTCCATACAATGCTTAATCTACACATTTGTTCATGGAATGCTACTGGTTTAATGTCCAGTGCATATTATCCGAGTAGTGTGCTCGATCAAAAGTCGATAGATGTATGTGGTATCTCTGAGCACTGCTTGTATTCATCGGACCTGAAACTATTGAACGGATTTTAACCAAACTAGTTGTGCCTTTTGTAGTATTGCTAAGCAACGGACAAAATAAATTTATAATTCGAATATCGAGAAAACTAAGACACGGATCAAAACGTTCTACAATAATTCGATGTAGCAACTCAAGGGCTACACAAAAATCATCGAATGGTTTCTCAAGTCGAAAAACTGTAGGAGGAGTAGGGTTTGGCGCGACCCTCAAGAGAGAACCATCGTCGCAGTATGCTTGTTATCATGTCTTTGTTAAAGCTGGGTTCACACTACGACGTTTAGACCGACGTTTTCCGACGTTTTGGCAAACGTCCAGCTCCGCTAGTAAAAGTTGCTCAAAGTTTATAAGAGTTGATGCTCGCTAGCGAATGCTGACGAACGCTGTGTTCGTTGAAACATTTTAACATGCAAAAACTTTGCCGACGTTTGGAAATAATTGTTGGTGTAAGTTGTGCTCCGTTCGTAAACGTTCCTGAATGCTGGATTACGGTTGTACAGAGTTTGCCTAAGTAGGACTCTGTTGGCAAACGTCGACTGAAACGCTGGTGGTGGTGAACTTAGCCGAACGCTTGTCCAACGGAGGCCAACGGGTACCCGACGCATTGAACGCGATGGTAACGCAAGGGGCTAGCGTAGGCGAACTTTCAACAGCGTACCCGTAACTTAGGTGAACTTTGGACAACGGATCCTTACGAAGCCTGACGCAAGCCAACTTCCAACAACGTTAAACAACTTTTGCGAACGAACTGAACGTTTGCAGGTTTTTGTCAGCGGTCAGCAACGCACTACCAGCGCGACCCAAACGTTTTCGAGCGTATGCCGATCACAATTCGGATACATAAAGCTAAACTTTACATTGGCGTGTGCAGATGCACGAGCTTGTTCCTCAATCCTGCTGTAATGATTCTGTGTCCGCGTCTCTCTTGGTAGGCCTCTTCTTCGACACATTGTTTTGTTGTTTGCCTCTCACTGGCATGTCTACAGCTAAGCTTTACAGCAACCAAATACACAGAAGGGAGATGGAGAGATGTGGCCACTTCTTCAATCAAAACAAGACTGCCAGGAAGTGTCAAAAGTTCGGCTATATATAGACGTTGCCTGACGCTGACCTCAGCTTATCTACGCTGAGTATTCGTTCGTCTAAGTTGGACTAAGTTGGCGACCGCTGCACATACGCTACATCTGCTTTGGCAAAAGTTCGCCTACGCTAATAGAAAATAAATACAACGCTGGTAAACGCTGTCAAGCGCTAGCAAACGCTGTCAAACGCTGGGAAACGTTCGTAAAAGTTGATTTGCGCCGGATATAAAACGTTGGTAGTGTGAATGAAAAATATCCTTCTCGCGAACGTAATCTCGCCGACGTTTGGGCTCATTTCTTAGACTTTTCAAACGCTGGCCAACGCTGGTACAAACGTTCATAGTGTGAACCCACCTTAGACAGTGACAGAATTATAGGCGTACAGATTCAGACGTCACGTGATACTTATGTTTATGTTTTTCAAGTGTATTTGCCCTGCTCAAACCATAGTATTGTGCAATTTCGTGATCAAATGGAAATTGTGCATGACCTAATCTGTATGTACACATAATCAGTCATTATTATGCGTGATTTAAACGCTCATTTACATGAGTCAACTTACATTAAACAACTTGATAGGAGAGGGTTTGCTCTTAATAAACTGATTTCTCTGTTCAATCTGAATAATATTACTACTTTGCCGATGTTTACCGGAGCAGCTGCCAGCTATGTTTCATATGATGAACGTCACAAGTCCTTAATTGACCGCGTAATTATTTCTGAGGAGTTAGTAAATTATATTAAATGTTGTTATATACTTGATGATAACTGTTTTAATGTTTTCAAATCACCGTCCAAGCTTTTTGTCAACTTAGAATTACCAACCGTATCTCAACCCAATCATGTTAAATTGAATGTCCATATGACAGTCAAGTGGCAAAAGGTATCTCAAAAACAGCTGAGCAGTTTTCAAGTGAGTCTTAGTAATAATCTTAAAATTAGCGTAAAACAATTACCAGTAAGTGATGTAAACTATTTTATAGACAGTTTATACCGTTGTATTGTTATCAATATCGTGGAAGCTTCAGATGAGCATGTACCGCATTCGAAATATCGTCCGTATCTTAAACAGGTGTGTGAAGTTAGCGCGTAGATCGTAGATCGTAGCTCAACCAAAAATGTAATTGGTTGTGCTGGGTCGTAGATCGTAGCTCAACCATTTTAAAAACATTGCGAATTGGTTGTGCTGGGTCGTAGATCGTAGCTCAACCACTACAAAAACATTGAGAATTGGTTGTGCTGGGTCGTAGATCGTAGCTCAACCACTACAAAAACATTGAGAATTGGTTGTGCTGGGTCGTAGATCGTAGCTCAACCACTACAAAAACATTCAGAATTGGTTGAGCTGGGTCGTAGATCGTAGCTCAACCATTTTAAAAACATTGCGAATTGGTTGTGCTGGGTCGTAGATCATAGCTCAACCACTACAAAAACATTCAGAATTGGTTGAGCTGGGTCGTAGATCGTAGCTCAACCACTTAAAAACATTGCGAATTGGTTGTGCTAGGTCGTAGATCGTAGCTCAACCACTACAAAAACATTGAGAATTGGTTGAGCTGGGTCGTAGATCGTAGCTCAACCACTTAAAAACATTGCGAATTGGTTGTGCTGGGTCGTAGATCGTAGCTCAACCACTATAAAAACATTGCGAATTGGTTGTGCTGGGTCATAGATCGTAGCTCAACCACTACAAAAACATTGAGAATTGGTTGAGCTGGGTCGTAGATCGTAGCTCAACCATTTTAAAAACATTGCGAATTGGTTGTGCTGGGTCGTAGATCGTAGCTCAACCACTTAAAAACATTGCGAATTGGTTGTGCTGGGTCGTAGCTCAACCACTTTAAAAACATTTTGAATTGGTTGAGCTGGGTTGTAGATCGTAGCTCAACCACTAGAAAAACATTCTGCATTGGCTGACCTGGGTCGTAGATCGTAGCTCAACCACTTTAAAAACATTTTGAATTGGTTGAGCTGGGTCGTAGATCGTAGCTCAACCACTTAAAAACATTGCGAATTGGTTGTGCTGGGTCGTAGATCGTAGATCAACCACTATAAAAACATTGCGAATTGGTTGTGCTGGTTCGTAGATCGTAGCTCAACCACTACAAAAACATTGAGAATTGGTTGAGCTGGGTCGTAGATCGTAGCTCAACCACTTAAAAACATTGCGAATTGGTTGTGCTGGGTTGTAGATCGTAGCTCAACCACTAGAAAAACATTCTGAATTGGCTGACCTGGGTCGTAGATCGTAGCTCAACCACTTTAAAAACATTTTGAATTGGCTGACCTGGGTCGTAGATCGTAGCTCAACCATTTTAAAACATTGCGAATTGGTTGTGCTGGGTCGTAGATCGTAGCTCAACCACTAGAAAAACATTTTTAATTGGCTGACCTGGGTCGTAGATCGTAGCTCAACCAAAATGTAATTGGTTGTGCTGGGTCGTAGATCGTAGCTCAACCATTTTAAAAACATTGCGAATTGGTTGTGCTGGGTCGTAGATCGTAGCTCAACCACTACAAAAACATTGAGAATTGGTTGTGCTGGGTCGTAGATCGTAGCTCAACCACTACAAAAACATTGAGAATTGGTTGTGCTGGGTCGTAGATCGTAGCTCAACCACTACAAAAACATTCAGAATTGGTTGAGCTGGGTCGTAGATCGTAGCTCAACCATTTTAAAAACATTGCGAATTGGTTGTGCTGGGTCGTAGATCATAGCTCAACCACTACAAAAACATTCAGAATTGGTTGAGCTGGGTCGTAGATCGTAGCTCAACCACTTAAAAACATTGCGAATTGGTTGTGCTAGGTCGTAGATCGTAGCTCAACCACTACAAAAACATTGAGAATTGGTTGAGCTGGGTCGTAGATCGTAGCTCAACCACTTAAAAACATTGCGAATTGGTTGTGCTGGGTCGTAGATCGTAGCTCAACCACTATAAAAACATTGCGAATTGGTTGTGCTGGGTCATAGATCGTAGCTCAACCACTACAAAAACATTGAGAATTGGTTGAGCTGGGTCGTAGATCGTAGCTCAACCATTTTAAAAACATTGCGAATTGGTTGTGCTGGGTCGTAGATCGTAGCTCAACCACTTAAAAACATTGCGAATTGGTTGTGCTGGGTCGTAGCTCAACCACTTTAAAAACATTTTGAATTGGTTGAGCTGGGTTGTATATCGTAGCTCAACCACTAGAAAAACATTCTGCATTGGCTGACCTGGGTCGTAGATCGTAGCTCAACCACTTTAAAAACATTTTGAATTGGTTGAGCTGGGTCGTAGATCGTAGCTCAACCACTTAAAAACATTGCGAATTGGTTGTGCTGGGTCGTAGATCGTAGATCAACCACTATAAAAACATTGCGAATTGGTTGTGCTGGTTCGTAGATCGTAGCTCAACCACTACAAAAACATTGAGAATTGGTTGAGCTGGGTCGTAGATCGTAGCTCAACCACTTAAAAACATTGCGAATTGGTTGTGCTGGGTTGTAGATCGTAGCTCAACCACTAGAAAAACATTCTGAATTGGCTGACCTGGGTCGTAGATCGTAGCTCAACCACTTTAAAAACATTTTGAATTGGCTGACCTGGGTCGTAGATCGTAGCTCAACCATTTTAAAACATTGCGAATTGGTTGTGCTGGGTCGTAGATCGTAGCTCAACCACTAGAAAAACATTTTTAATTGGCTGACCTGGGTCGTAGATCGTAGCTCAACCAAAATGTAATTGGTTGTGCTGGGTCGTAGATCGTAGCTCAACCATTTTAAAAACATTGCGAATTGGTTGTGCTGGGTCGTAGATCGTAGCTCAACCACTACAAAAACATTGAGAATTGGTTGTGCTGGGTCGTAGATCGTAGCTCAACCACTACAAAAACATTGCGAATTGGTTGTGCTGGGTCGTAGATCGTAGCTCAACCACTACAAAAACATTCAGAATTGGTTGAGCTGGGTCGTAGATCGTAGCTCAACCATTTTAAAAACATTGCGAATTGGTTGTGCTGGGTCGTAGATCATAGCTCAACCACTACAAAAACATTCAGAATTGATTGAGCTGGGTCGTAGATCGTAGCTCAACCACTTAAAAACATTGCGAATTGGTTGTGCTAGGTCGTAGATCGTAGCTCAACCACTACAAAAACATTGAGAATTGGTTGAGCTGGGTCGTAGATCGTAGCTCAACCACTTAAAAACATTGCGAATTGGTTGTGCTGGGTCGTAGATCGTAGCTCAACCACTATAAAAACATTGCGAATTGGTTGTGCTGGGTCATAGATCGTAGCTCAACCACTACAAAAACATTGAGAATTGGTTGAGCTGGGTCGTAGATCGTAGCTCAACCATTTTAAAAACATTGCGAATTGGTTGTGCTGGGTCGTAGATCGTAGCTCAACCACTTAAAAACATTGCGAATTGGTTGTGCTGGGTCGTAGCTCAACCACTTTAAAAACATTTTGAATTGGTTGAGCTGGGTTGTAGATCGTAGCTCAACCACTAGAAAAACATTCTGCATTGGCTGACCTGGGTCGTAAATCGTAGCTCAACCACTTTAAAAACATTTTGAATTGGTTGAGCTGGGTCGTAGATCGTAGCTCAACCACTTAAAAACATTGCGAATTGGTTGTGCTGGGTCGTAGATCGTAGATCAACCACTATAAAAACATTGCGAATTGGTTGTGCTGGTTCGTAGATCGTAGCTCAACCACTACAAAAACATTGAGAATTGGTTGAGCTGGGTCGTAGATCGTAGCTCAACCACTTAAAAACATTGCGAATTGGTTGTGCTGGGTTGTAGATCGTAGCTCAACCACTAGAAAAACATTCTGAATTGGCTGACCTGGGTCGTAGATCGTAGCTCAACCACTTTAAAAACATTTTGAATTGGCTGACCTGGGTCGTAGATCGTAGCTCAACCATTTTAAAACATTGCGAATTGGTTGTGCTGGGTCGTAGATCGTAGCTCAACCACTAGAAAAACATTTTTAATTGGCTGACCTGGGTCGTAGATCGTAGCTCAACCAAAATGTAATTGGTTGTGCTGGGTCGTAGATCGTAGCTCAACCATTTTAAAAACATTGCGAATTGGTTGTGCTGGGTCGTAGATCGTAGCTCAACCACTACAAAAACATTGAGAATTGGTTGTGCTGGGTCGTAGATCGTAGCTCAACCACTACAAAAACATTGCGAATTGGTTGTGCTGGGTCGTAGATCGTAGCTCAACCACTACAAAAACATTCAGAATTGGTTGAGCTGGGTCGTAGATCGTAGCTCAACCATTTTAAAAACATTGCGAATTGGTTGTGCTGGGTCGTAGATCATAGCTCAACCACTACAAAAACATTCAGAATTGGTTGAGCTGGGTCGTAGATCGTAGCTCAACCACTTAAAAACATTGCGAATTGGTTGTGCTAGGTCGTAGATCGTAGCTCAACCACTACAAAAATATTGAGAATTGGTTGAGCTGGGTCGTAGATCGTAGCTCAACCATTTTAAAAACATTGCGAATTGGTTGTGCTGGGTCGTACATCGTAGCTCAACCACTTAAAAACATTCAGAATTGGTTGTGCTGGGTCGTAGATCGTAGCTCAACCATTTTAAAAAGATTGCGAATTGGTTGTGCTGGGTCGTAGATCGTAGCTCAACCATTTTAAAAACATTGCGAATTGGTTGTGCTGGGTCGTAGATCGTAGCTCAACCACTTTAAAAACATTGCGAATTGGTTGTGCTTGGTCGTAGATCGTAGCTCAACCACTACAAAAACATTCAGAATTGGTTGAGCTGGGTCGTAGATCGTAGCTCAACCATTTTAAAAACATTGCGAATTGGTTGTGCTGGGTCGTAGATCGTAGCTCAACCACTACAAAAACATTGAGAATTGGTTGAGCTGGGTCGTAGATCGTAGCTCAACCACTTAGAAACATTCAGAATTGGTTGTGCTGGGTCGTAGATCGTAGCTCAACCATTTTAAAAACATTGCGAATTGGTTGTGCTGGGTCGTAGATCGTAGCTCAACCATTTTAAAAACATTGCGAATTTGTTGTGCTGGGTCGTAGATCGTAGCTCAACCACTTTAAAAACATTGCGAATTGGTTGTGCTGGGTCGTAGATCGTAGCTCAACCACTTAAAAACGTTGCGAATTGGTTGTGCTGGGTCGTAGCTCAACCACTTTAAAAACATTTTGAATTGGTTGAGCTGGGTTGTAGATCGTAGCTCAACCACTAGAAAAACATTCTGCATTGGCTGACCTGGGTCGTAGATCGTAGCTCAACCACTTTAAAAACATTTTGAATTGGTTGAGCTGGGTCGTAGATCGTAGCTCAACCACTTAAAAACATTGCGAATTGGTTGTGCTGGGTCGTAGATCGTAGATCAACCACTATAAAAACATTGCGAATTGGTTGTGCTGGTTCGTAGATCGTAGCTCAACCACTACAAAAACATTGAGAATTGGTTGAGCTGGGTCGTAGATCGTAGCTCAACCACTTAAAAACATTGCGAATTGGTTGTGCTGGGTTGTAGATCGTAGCTCAACCACTAGAAAAACATTCTGAATTGGCTGACCTGGGTCGTAGATCGTAGCTCAACCACTTTAAAAACATTTTGAATTGGCTGACCTGGGTCGTAGATCGTAGCTCAACCATTTTAAAACATTGCGAATTGGTTGTGCTGGGTCGTAGATCGTAGCTCAACCACTAGAAAAACATTTTTAATTGGCTGACCTGGGTCGTAGATCGTAGCTCAACCAAAATGTAATTGGTTGTGCTGGGTCGTAGATCGTAGCTCAACCATTTTAAAAACATTGCGAATTGGTTGTGCTGGGTCGTAGATCGTAGCTCAACCACTACAAAAACATTGAGAATTGGTTGTGCTGGGTCGTAGATCGTAGCTCAACCACTACAAAAACATTGAGAATTGGTTGTGCTGGGTCGTAGATCGTAGCTCAACCACTACAAAAACATTCATAATTGGTTGAGCTGGGTCGTAGATCGTAGCTCAACCATTTTAAAAACATTGCGAATTGGTTGTGCTGGGTCGTAGATCATAGCTCAACCACTACAAAAACATTCAGAATTGGTTGAGCTGGGTCGTAGATCGTAGCTCAACCACTTAAAAACATTGCGAATTGGTTGTGCTAGGTCGTAGATCGTAGCTCAACCACTACAAAAACATTGAGAATTGGTTGAGCTGGGTCGTAGATCGTAGCTCAACCACTTAAAAACATTGCGAATTGGTTGTGCTGGGTCGTAGATCGTAGCTCAACCACTATAAAAACATTGCGAATTGGTTGTGCTGGGTCATAGATCGTAGCTCAACCACTACAAAAACATTGAGAATTGGTTGAGCTGGGTCGTAGATCGTAGCTCAACCATTTTAAAAACATTGCGAATTGGTTGTGCTGGGTCGTAGATCGTAGCTCAACCACTTAAAAACATTGCGAATTGGTTGTGCTGGGTCGTAGCTCAACCACTTTAAAAACATTTTGAATTGGTTGAGCTGGGTTGTAGATCGTAGCTCAACCACTAGAAAAACATTCTGCATTGGCTGACCTGGGTCGTAGATCGTAGCTCAACCACTTTAAAAACATTTTGAATTGGTTGAGCTGGGTCGTAGATCGTAGCTCAACCACTTAAAAACATTGCGAATTGGTTGTGCTGGGTCGTAGATCGTAGATCAACCACTATAAAAACATTGCGAATTGGTTGTGCTGGTTCGTAGATCGTAGCTCAACCACTACAAAAACATTGAGAATTGGTTGAGCTGGGTCGTAGATCGTAGCTCAACCACTTAAAAACATTGCGAATTGGTTGTGCTGGGTTGTAGATCGTAGCTCAACCACTAGAAAAACATTCTGAATTGGCTGACCTGGGTCGTAGATCGTAGCTCAACCACTTTAAAAACATTTTGAATTGGCTGACCTGGGTCGTAGATCGTAGCTCAACCATTTTAAAACATTGCGAATTGGTTGTGCTGGGTCGTAGATCGTAGCTCAACCACTAGAAAAACATTTTTAATTGGCTGACCTGGGTCGTAGATCGTAGCTCAACCAAAATGTAATTGGTTGTGCTGGGTCGTAGATCGTAGCTCAACCATTTTAAAAACATTGCGAATTGGTTGTGCTGGGTCGTAGATCGTAGCTCAACCACTACAAAAACATTGAGAATTGGTTGTGCTGGGTCGTAGATCGTAGCTCAACCACTACAAAAACATTGAGAATTGGTTGTGC
Organism: Serripes groenlandicus; assembly: GCA_031761405.1. Lineage (NCBI taxonomy): Eukaryota > Metazoa > Mollusca > Bivalvia > Cardiida > Cardiidae > Serripes > Serripes groenlandicus. The sequence goes on from JASEVX010000006.1 coordinate 47,750,857, forward strand.
TGGGTCGTAGATCGTAGCTCAACCACTACAAAAACATTCAGAATTGGTTGAGCTGGGTCGTAGATCGTAGCTCAACCATTTTAAAAACATTGCGAATTGGTTGTGCTGGGTCGTAGATCATAGCTCAACCACTACAAAAACATTCAGAATTGGTTGAGCTGGGTCGTAGATCGTAGCTCAACCACTTAAAAACATTGCGAATTGGTTGTGCTAGGTCGTAGATCGTAGCTCAACCACTACAAAAACATTGAGAATTGGTTGAGCTGGGTCGTAGATCGTAGCTCAACCACTTAAAAACATTGCGAATTGGTTGTGCTGGGTCGTAGATCGTAGCTCAACCACTATAAAAACATTGCGAATTGGTTGTGCTGGGTCATAGATCGTAGCTCAACCACTACAAAAACATTGAGAATTGGTTGAGCTGGGTCGTAGATCGTAGCTCAACCATTTTAAAAACATTGCGAATTGGTTGTGCTGGGTCGTAGATCGTAGCTCAACCACTTAAAAACATTGCGAATTGGTTGTGCTGGGTCGTAGCTCAACCACTTTAAAAACATTTTGAATTGGTTGAGCTGGGTTGTAGATCGTAGCTCAACCACTAGAAAAACATTCTGCATTGGCTGACCTGGGTCGTAGATCGTAGCTCAACCACTTTAAAAACATTTTGAATTGGTTGAGCTGGGTCGTAGATCGTAGCTCAACCACTTAAAAACATTGCGAATTGGTTGTGCTGGGTCGTAGATCGTAGATCAACCACTATAAAAACATTGCGAATTGGTTGTGCTGGTTCGTAGATCGTAGCTCAACCACTACAAAAACATTGAGAATTGGTTGAGCTGGGTCGTAGATCGTAGCTCAACCACTTAAAAACATTGCGAATTGGTTGTGCTGGGTTGTAGATCGTAGCTCAACCACTAGAAAAACATTCTGAATTGGCTGACCTGGGTCGTAGATCGTAGCTCAACCACTTTAAAAACATTTTGAATTGGCTGACCTGGGTCGTAGATCGTAGCTCAACCATTTTAAAACATTGCGAATTGGTTGTGCTGGGTCGTAGATCGTAGCTCAACCACTAGAAAAACATTTTTAATTGGCTGACCTGGGTCGTAGATCGTAGCTCAACCAAAATGTAATTGGTTGTGCTGGGTCGTAGATCGTAGCTCAACCATTTTAAAAACATTGCGAATTGGTTGTGCTGGGTCGTAGATCGTAGCTCAACCACTACAAAAACATTGAGAATTGGTTGTGCTGGGTCGTAGATCGTAGCTCAACCACTACAAAAACATTGCGAATTGGTTGTGCTGGGTCGTAGATCGTAGCTCAACCACTACAAAAACATTCAGAATTGGTTGAGCTGGGTCGTAGATCGTAGCTCAACCATTTTAAAAACATTGCGAATTGGTTGTGCTGGGTCGTAGATCATAGCTCAACCACTACAAAAACATTCAGAATTGGTTGAGCTGGGTCGTAGATCGTAGCTCAACCACTTAAAAACATTGCGAATTGGTTGTGCTAGGTCGTAGATCGTAGCTCAACCACTACAAAAACATTGAGAATTGGTTGAGCTGGGTCGTAGATCGTAGCTCAACCACTTAAAAACATTGCGAATTGGTTGTGCTGGGTCGTAGATCGTAGCTCAACCACTATAAAAACATTGCGAATTGGTTGTGCTGGGTCATAGATCGTAGCTCAACCACTACAAAAACATTGAGAATTGGTTGAGCTGGGTCGTAGATCGTAGCTCAACCATTTTAAAAACATTGCGAATTGGTTGTGCTGGGTCGTAGATCGTAGCTCAACCACTTAAAAACATTGCGAATTGGTTGTGCTGGGTCGTAGCTCAACCACTTTAAAAACATTTTGAATTGGTTGAGCTGGGTTGTAGATCGTAGCTCAACCACTAGAAAAAGATTCTGCATTGGCTGACCTGGGTCGTAGATCGTAGCTCAACCACTTTAAAAACATTTTGAATTGGTTGAGCTGGGTCGTAGATCGTAGCTCAACCACTTAAAAACATTGCGAATTGGTTGTGCTGGGTCGTAGATCGTAGATCAACCACTATAAAAACATTGCGAATTGGTTGTGCTGGTTCGTAGATCGTAGCTCAACCACTACAAAAACATTGAGAATTGGTTGAGCTGGGTCGTAGATCGTAGCTCAACCACTTAAAAACATTGCGAATTGGTTGTGCTGGGTTGTAGATCGTAGCTCAACCACTAGAAAAACATTCTGAATTGGCTGACCTGGGTCGTAGATCGTAGCTCAACCACTTTAAAAACATTTTGAATTGGCTGACCTGGGTCGTAGATCGTAGCTCAACCATTTTAAAACATTGCGAATTGGTTGTGCTGGGTCGTAGATCGTAGCTCAACCACTAGAAAAACATTTTTAATTGGCTGACCTGGGTCGTAGATCGTAGCTCAACCAAAATGTAATTGGTTGTGCTGGGTCGTAGATCGTAGCTCAACCATTTTAAAAACATTGCGAATTGGTTGTGCTGGGTCGTAGATCGTAGCTCAACCACTACAAAAACATTGAGAATTGGTTGTGCTGGGTCGTAGATCGTAGCTCAACCACTACAAAAACATTGCGAATTGGTTGTGCTGGGTCGTAGATCGTAGCTCAACCACTTAAAAACATTCAGAATTGGTTGTGCTGGGTCGTAGATCGTAGCTCAACCATTTTAAAAAGATTGCGAATTGGTTGTGCTGGGTCGTAGATCGTAGCTCAACCAGTTTAAAAACATTGCGAATTGGTTGTGCTGGGTCGTAGATCGTAGCTCAACCATTTTAAAAACATTGCGAATTGGTTGTGCTGGGTCGTAGATCGTAGCTCAACCACTTAAAAACATTCAGAATTGGTTGTGCTGGGTCGTAGATCGTAGCTCAACCATTTTAAAAAGATTGCGAATTGGTTGTGCTGGGTCGTAGATCGTAGCTCAACCATTTTAAAAACATTGCGAATTGGTTGTGCTGGGTCGTAGATCGTAGCTCAACCACTACAAAAACATTCCGAATTGGTTGAGCTGGGTCGTAGATCGTAGCTCAACCATTTTAAAAACATTGCGAATTGGTTGTGCTGGGTCGTAGATCGTAGCTCAACCACTACAAAAACATTGAGAATTGGTTGAGCTGGGTCGTAGATCGTAGCTCAACCACTTAAAAACATTGCGAATTGGTTGTGCTGGGTCGTAGATCGTAGCTCAACCACTACAAAAACATTGAGAATTGGTTGAGCTGGGTCGTAGATCGTAGCTCAACCACTTAAAAACATTGCGAATTGGTTGTGCTGGGTCGTAGATCGTAGCTCAACCACTATAAAAACATTGCGAATTGGTTGTGCTGGGTCGTAGATCGTAGCTCAACCACTGCAAAAACATTGAGAATTGGTTGAGCTGGGTCGTAGATCGTAGCTCAACCATTTTAAAAACATTGCGAATTGGTTGTGCTGGGTCGTCGATCGTAGCTCAACCACTACAAAAACATTCAGGATTGGTTGTGCTGGGTCGTAGATCGTAGCTCAACCATTTTAAAAACATTGCGAATTGGTTGTGCTGGGTCGTAGATCGTAGCTCAACCACTTTAAAAACATTGCGAATTGGTTGTGCTGGGTCGTAGATCGTAGCTCAACCACTACAAAAACATTGCAAATTGGTTGAGCTGGGTCGTAGATCGTAGCTCAACCACTAGACAAACATCGCGAATTGGCTGACCTGGGTCGTAGATCATAGCTCAACCAATGGTAAAACATTCTGAATTGGCTGACCTGGGTCGTAGATCGTAGATCGTAGCTCAACCACTTGAAAAACATTCATAATTGGCTCGTAGATATTAGCTCAACCAATGGAAAAACATTCTGAATTGGCTGACCTGGGTCGTAGATCGTAGCTCAACCAATGGAAAAACATTCTGAATTGGCTGAACTGGGTCGTAGATCGTAGCTCAACCAATGGAAAACACATTCTGAATTGGCTGACCTAGGTCGTATATCGTAGCTCAACCACTAGAAAACATTGCAAATTGGTTGAGCTGGGTCGTAGATCGTAGCTCAACCACTAGAACACCATTTAGTCATGCATATACTATATTTGATCCGTCCCTGGTAAATGAGCATGTGACATATTTTAATATATCTTGATAACAATTTGAGAAAAGGATATTTTCTCTCCCCAAGAGTGACTCTTACTGTTCCCAGATTGTTTTCATGGATATCACATCACTTATATGGGTATACAATTTTTTATATATACATGTATATGTGTCCATATGCAGACGTATGCTTTGCATTGCATGTCCGTGTTAACTACTAAGGACATCCTCACTGACATGTTTTGTTCTGTGTTTGCTCTGCATTACGTGTCAGTGGGGATGTCCAGGTCAACTACGAAGGACATCCTTACTGACATGTTTTGTTCTGTGTTTGCGTGTGTATGGTATGTATATATGTTTTATATACATGCGTATACTCTGCATTACGTGTCAGTGGGAATGTCCGGGTCAACTACGAAGGATATCCTTACTGACACGTTTTGTTCTGTGTTTGCGTGTGTATGGTATGTATATATGTTATATATACATGCGTATACTCTGCATTACGTGTCAGTGGGAATGTCCAGGTCAACTACGAAGGATATCCTTACGGACATGTTTTGTTATCTGTGTGCGTGTGTATGGTATGTATATATATTTTATATGCATGCGTATACTCTGCATTACGTGTCAGAAGGAATGTCCGTGTCAACTACGAAGGACATCCTTACTGACATGTTTTGTTCTGTAGAGGCCTTAGTCAAGGCAGTCGAAGCCCGAACATTTCACAATGGAGTGGAACACTTTTTTTTTTTTTTTCACGGGACAGCTACCAGGGCCGTAAGTGGAATTTCTACCCGCGTAATTTAAAGGGAGCACTCCGTCATAGAGGCCTTAGTCAAGGCAGTCGAAGCACGAACATTTCACAATGGAGTGGAACACTTTTTTATTTTTTTTTCACGGGACAGCTACCAGGGCCGTAAGTCGAATTTCTACCTGTGTTTACCGCGTAATTTAAAGGGAGCACTCCGTCATAGAGGCCTTATTCAAGGCAGTCGAAGCACGAACATTTCACAATGGAGTGGAACACTTTTTTTTTTTTTTTCACGGGACAGCTACCAGGGCCGTAAGTCGAATTTCTACCCGAATTTACCGCATAATTTAAAGGAGCACTCGGTACTAGAGGCCTTAGTCAAGGCAGTCGAAGCCCGAACATTTCACAATGGAGTGGAACACTTTTTTTCCTTTTTTTCACGTGACAGCTTCCAGGGCCGTAAGTCGAATTTCTACCTGAATTTACCGCGTAATTTAAAGGGAGCACTCCGTCATAGAGGCCTTAGTCAAGGCAGTCGAAGACCGAACATTTCACAATGGAGTGGAACACATTTTTATTTTTTCACGGGACAGCTACCAGGGCCGTACCCGAATTTACCGCGTAATTTAAAGGGAGCACTTCGTCCTAGAGGCCTTAATCAAGGCAGTCGAAGCCGGAACATTTCACAATGGAGTGGAACACATTTTTATTTTTTCACGGGACAGCTACCAGGGCCGTACCCGAATTTACCGCGTAATTTAAAGGGAGCACTTCGTCCTAGAGGCCTTAATCAAGGCAGTCGAAGCCGGAACATTTCACAATGGAGTGGAACACTTTTTTTGTTTTCTTTTTCACGGACAGCTACCAGGGCCGTAAGTCGACTTTCTACCCGAATTTACCGCATAATTTAAAGGGAGCACTCGGTACTAGAGGCCTTAATCAAGGCAGTCGAATCCCGAACATTTCACAATGGAGTGGAACACTTTTTTTGTTTTCTTTTTCACGGACAGCTACCAGGGCCGTAAGTCGACTTTCTACCCGAATTTACCGCATAATTTAAAGGGAGCACTCGGTACTAGAGGCCTTAATCAAGGCAGTCGAAGCCCGAACATTTCACAATGGAGTGGAACACTCTTTTTTTTTTTTCACGGGACAGCTACCAGGGCCATAAGTCGAATTTCTACCCGAGTTTACCGCGTAATTTAAAGGGAGCACTCCGTCATAGAGGCCTTAGTCAAGGCAGTCGAAGACCGAACATTTCACAATGGAGTGGAACACATTTTTATTTTTTCACGGGACAGCTACCAGGGCCGTACCCGAATTTACCGCGTAATTTAAAGGGAGCACTTCGTCCTAGAGGCCTTAATCAAGGCAGTCGAAGCCGGAACATTTCACAATGGAGTGGAACACTTTTTTTGTTTTCTTTTTCACGGACAGCTACCAGGGCCGTAAGTCGACTTTCTACCCGAATTTACCGCATAATTTAAAGGGAGCACTCGGTACTAGAGGCCTTAATCAAGGCAGTCGAAGCCGGAACATTTCACAATGGAGTGGAACACTTTTTTTGTTTTCTTTTTCACGGACAGCTACCAGGGCCGTAAGTCGACTTTCTACCCGAATTTACCGCATAATTTAAAGGGAGCACTCGGTACTAGAGGCCTTAATCAAGGCAGTCGAAGCCCGAACATTTCACAATGGAGTGGAACACTTTTTTTGTTTTCTTTTTCACGGACAGCTACCAGGGCCGTAAGTCGACTTTCTACCCGAATTTACCGCATAATTTAAAGGGAGCACTCGGTACTAGAGGCCTTAATCAAGGCAGTCGAAGCCCGAACATTTCACAATGGAGTGGAACATTTCTTTTTTTTTCACGGGACAGCTACCAGGGCCATAAGTCGAATTTCTACCCGAGTTTACCGCGTAATTTAAAGGGAGCACTCCGTCATAAAGGCCTTAGTCAAGGCGGTCGAAGACCGAACATTTCACAATGGAGTGGAATACTTTTTTTTTTTTTTCACGAGACAGCTACCAGGGCCGTAAGTGGAATTTCTACCCGAGTTTACCGCGTAATTTAAAGGGAGCACTCCGTCATAGAGGCCTTAGTCAAGGCAGTCGAAGCACGAACATTTCACAATGGAGTGGAACACTTTTTTTTTTTTTTTCACGAGACAGCTACCAGGGCCGTAAGTGGAATTTCTACCCGAGTTTACCGCGTAATTTAAAGGGAGCACTCCGTCATAGAGGCCTTAGTCAAGGCAGTCGAAGACCAATATTTCACAATGGAGTGGAACACATTTTATTTTTTCACGGGACAGCTACTAGGGCCGTACCCGAGTTTACCGCGTAATTTAAAGGGAGCACTCCGTCATAGAGGCCTTAGTCAAGGCAGTCGAAGACGGATCATTTCACAATGGAGTGGAACACTTTTTTTTTTTCACGGGACAGCTACCAGGGCCGTAAGTGGAATTTCTACCCGCGTAATTTATAGGGAGCACTCCGTCCTATATGCCTTAGTCAAGGTAGTCGAAGCCCGAACATTTCACAATGGAGTGGAACACTTTTTTTTTCTTTTTTTCACGTGACAGCTACCAGGGCCGTAAGTCGAATTTCTACCTGTATTTACCGCGTAATTTAAAGGGAGTCAAGGCAGTCGAAGCCCGAACATTTCACAATGGAGTGGAACACTTTTTTTTTTTTTTCACGTGACCGCTACCAGGGCCGTAAGTCGAATTTCTACCCGAGTTTACCGCGTAATTTAAAGGGAGCACTCCGTCATAGAGGCCTTAGTGAAGGCAGTCGAAGCCCGAACATTTCACAATGGAGTGGAACACTTTTTTTTCTTTTTTTCACGTGACAGCGACCAGGGCCGTAAGTCGAATTTCTACCTGAATTTACCGCGTAATTTAAAGGGAGTCAAGGCAGTCGAAGCCCGAACATTTCACAATGGAGTGGAACACTTTTTTTTTTTTTTCACGAGACCGCTACCAGGGCCGTAAGTCGAATTTCTACCCGAGTTTACCGCGTAATTTAAAGGGAGCACTCCGTCATAGAGGCCTTAGTCAAGGCAGTCGAAGACTGATCATTTCACAATGGAGTGGAACACTTTTTTTTTTCACGGGACAGCTACCAGGGCCGTAAGTGGAATTTCTACCCGCGTAATTTATAGGGAGCACTCCGTCCTATAGACCTTAGTCAAGGCAGTCGAAGCCCGAACATTTCACAATGGAGTGGAACACTTTTTTTTCTTTTTTTCACGTGACAGCTACCAGGGCCGTAAGTCGAATTTCTACCTGAATTTACCGCGTAATTTAAAGGGAGTCAAGGCAGTCGAAGCCCGAACATTTCACAATGGAGTGGAACACTTTTTTTTTTTTTTTCACGAGACCGCTACCAGGGCCGTAAGTGGAATTTCTACCCGAGTTTACCGCGTAATTTAAAGGGAGCACTCCGTCATAGAGGCCTTAATCAAGGCAGTCCAAGCCCGAACATTTCACAATGGAGTGGAACACTTTTTTTTTTTTATCACGGGACAGCTACCAGGGCCGTAAGTGGAATTTCTACCCGCGTAATTTATAGGGAGCACTCCGTCATAGAGGCCTTAGTCAAGGCAGTCGAAGACTGATCATTTCACAATGGAGTGGAACACTTTTTTTTTTTTTTTTTTCACGGGACAGCTACCAGGGCCGTAAGTCGAATTTCTACCCGAGTTTACCGCGTAATTTAAAGGGAGCACTTCGTCATAGAGGCCTTAATCAAGGCAGTCGAAGCCCGAACATTTCACAATGGAGTGGAACACTTTTTTTTTTTTTATCACGGGACAGCTACCAGGGCCGTAAGTGGAATTTCTACCCGCGTAATTTATAGGGAGCACTCCGTCATAGAGGCCTTAGTCAAGGCAGTCGAAGACTGATCATTTCACAATGGAGTGGAACACTTTTTTTTTTTTTTTTTCACGGGACAGCTACCAGGGCCGTAAGTCGAATTTCTACCCGAGTTTACCGCGTAATTTAAAGGGAGCACTTCGTCATAGAGGCCTTAGTCAAGGCAGTCGAAGCACGAACATTTCACAATGGAGTGGAACACTTTTTTTTTTTTTCACGGGACACAGAACAATACATGTTTT